>JAXIUT010020680.1:0-18369 GCA_035586675.1 Eurytoma californica | reverse complement strand
CTATAGGAGTTACTACTGAGAGCTAAATTAATTTAGCCTTCCTGCAGTTGTAATTTTTTCTGGTTTAAATAAATAAAAAAAATTTACTGCTTAATCATTTTATACGAACTGGTCAGTTTAGAGCCAATATAATGTTTCATTTTTGAAAAATAGCTACTAGCATATTTTCAATCTAAATTTTTTATGTAGTAGACGGCTAGGACCATATTACACCACTTTCACAAAATGTTGACGCAAAGCTATTAACTTTATTGGGATATAAATAAAGGTAGAATTAAAGCGAAACTTTTTTTCCCCCTTGTAAATCAGTGAGTCAAGTGTACCTCGAGGAGCAAAATGTTTTCGTCCTCTCGGCAGGTAGAAGAGATCTCGGGGCTACCGAGCGCTTAAGGCTGAACCCTTATTGGAAAGTTGTACCGGGGGACGATTGTCCTTTTAATTCGGGGTTCGGTGCGTTAGAGGCTTTGTCCGACTATGAATTCCGCATTGTCTGTCCCGGAACCCAACGTCCAAAGAGAAAAGTGGGCGAACTAAGAGAGAGGCACGAAAAAAAGGAGGGGGGAGGAGGCAACGAAAAGAAAGAAAGGTGCTGACGAACGTTTTCAGAGCGCTACGGCCCAGTTTCTGCGTGTGACGGCTCGTGTACTCGATTGTGAGTCGAGCAAGAGAGAGAGAGACGAGTCCCCCTACCTCTTCCCGTATAATCCCACCGCAGATGAAAGAATTTTACCTTCCTTTTTTTCGGGGACGACATGCCAATCCCATGAGTATTTGGACGGATCCATTGTTTCCGAATAGTTTAACGGAGTGGAGGAGGCGTCCGGCCGAGCTGAGACACGGCGCGGATTTGCCACGAGTGTTTTGAAAAATTGCCTGTATTCGGAGGAGAGGAAGCGTGACTTATCGCGTGGCGAAGAGGCGCACGGAAGAATGTGCATTCTGCGAATAGCTTCGGTTGACATGTTCATTTCAATGGATAGATCACTTCTATACTACGGAGAGCGGCGATCAAAGCGTTATTGTTGCCCAATATTCAAATCATTAGCTTTGCGTGTCATTCAAATGTGTCACAATCACATGTCGGTTACATTAGTTTTTTACAATGTGTTTTTCCTTGCAGATAAACTCATTTACTTTGATTTTGAAACTAAATTTTAATGTTTATTAAAATATTATATTCATTTTTAAACGACAAGCTTTCATTCAGTTCTATTCATAAAAAAACTGTGAGAAGAGAAAAGAAAAAGTAAGTCAGCATGGTGTCTCTCGCATTCAACTCTATTCAAGTGAAAAGACTCTAATTCAACGATTTTCACCACTTCACTGCTGCAGTCCATATTTACAATTCCACACCCACTTTTTAATTAAAAAAAAAGTCAACTAAAAGGCAAGAAAACATTTAGAAATCGGCAGGAATAAAAATCTCGACTATCGCGAATCCAATTTACAGCGAGGCCTCGGTAGAGCGCTCTCGCGGTGAAACGAAATTTTCTAATCTCCCGAGGAAAATGACTCTCTTACGCGGGCGTAGTGGGCGTGCGCCGGACCCCCCCGCCGAGTAGAGAGTGCCCTGACGTAACGCCGCGCTCCCGAATTGATTCGGCGAGAAAGTCGCTGCAGCCGCGAGGTGGGCTCGCTCCCTCCTCGTAAAAAGGCGCCGGGAAAACCGGCGAAAGTTTTCGCGCGCCAAGGGCCGGTTTCACTCCTTCGGAGATGTAAATCACGCGGCCTAACGACGTCCTGGTGTAGCGGAGCGTTTTTCCGACGGCCTGCGCCGTGAAAGCGACGCGAAAAACTGCGCAGCGAGTCAATTGACCGGCGTGCGACCTTTCGCCGCCTTTGTGCGTCCACCTCGGCGCGTACCTGCGCGCACCCGCCTTGTGCAGGTGTGCAGCTGGGCTTGCGGTCGGCTCTCGTGTTGTTTTGCTTACATACCTGCGAGTGCAAATTTGTCAGATGCCGTTTTCTGTTGTGTCAGATTTTCGAGGTCGTTTCATGCTTGTATTTTGGAATCTCGAATTATTCAGAAATATTTAAGATGTCAGTCGATTTTATTGTTTATTATTTCCAAAAATTGAGTAATATCTGTTTTTTTTTTCAAAATTATTGGCGTATTTTAAAGCAAATTATACTTTCGGTATTTTATTTGCGTTGCATTTTTTATGAATTACGTTTGATTATTTCGTACAGTATAATTTACACCAAACTTTTGTACCTTGCCACAATTCAACAAGTATTTATTTATATGCACGAGTGTCGTAAATATAACGCTCACGCATATTTAAAATGATAAATTAAAAAATAAAACGCGTAATACTTAACAGTACCTTGATCGATATACATAATGTGTATTTCAAACTTTTGCTCAACTTTATGATATGGTCTAGAAAGTTATTAAAAATTAAATATTGCTTAGAAAGTGTCCTTCACATTGTACAATATTAAATACTATTTCTTCACTTCAATATAACTTGCGACCTGCCATATAAGGTCTAATAATAATAATAATAATAATAATTATTATTATAACACACCTACATAAAACAAGAGAATTGCTGCTCATCATTTCTATGTGACCAAAGCGTTACGTAAATTTCTTATTCAATTAGCTGTCGTTATGATACTTTTAGTAACAAACAGCGAATCTTGCGACATTTCGCTCGCTCCGATTGAAACATGCTGAGTCGCGCACAAAAGAATCTACGGCGCGCTAAGCACATTTTCGCCCGGCTCCTCTCCGCTCGTTCGCGCGAATCTTCCCGCGAATAGTCTCGGGTTTCGCTACGTTCGGTCCCGATCGTTTAGAAAAAAGTCGAGTCGCCACGGCTACCTCCATTGCATCGCGCCTCTTACGAAAGGAGAAAAGAAGAGCGAGAATCTGATTTTGGGTCAATAATTCCGACATTCCGGTTACGCCGAGCTTACGAGAGATGCCGGCTTTCGACATGGATTCGGCTCTTCTCCTCCCCCCCCCCTTCTCCCACCGACCCGCAGCGGCCTTCACATCGTTATTTTATTTGATTAAGTCTGGCTCGCTTCTCCGACAGCCGGAGATACGGCGGTTCGATTGTATCAAAAATTCAATTCGACCGGAGCGTCGTTTTCAGGGTCTTTGATAAATTTCGCCTCATAGATAAAAAAAATGAGATATTTCACTTCCAGAGATAAATTCCACAGCTTTCAAGAAACTCGAGCTGGCTGCCTTCATTTTTACAGCTGCAAATCGTCGAGCTAACAAAATTATTTCTGTTAAACGGTAGCATTTGTCGCTTGCCAAGAAATAGCTTTAAGGGGATTAAGAAAATTAATTTTCTCTTGGACACTTATCAAACGTCAATTCGATAAAAAAAAGTCTGCTTGTTCGCATAAATCGAGCTCGCTGAAACGTGCAGTTACTCCCCACTCACACATTTAATAATTCATCGCGTCGAAAATCACTCGAAAACTCATTCGTCAAACGCTCGAGGAAAATAAAACCAGCGAGAGAAAAGAAGTATCCGCACTCTTTAAGGTGAAAGCTGCCGGCGAATCGAAAAATTTCATCGCCGAGGGGACGTCCTCGGCGCGGCCGCGTCCCCGCGGAAAATTGCGGTCCAGTTCGCGCGCGCAGGTGGCCAGGGGCCTTCGCCGGCAGCGCGGGCTTATCGATCCGCGCTCCGCGAGAAGAAAGAAAATATACACGCGCCCGCCCGGTACACACAGTCCCCATTCCCACAGGCGCGCTTGCGATCGCCGTGCGTGATTCCGGTGCCGCGCCGTCACGGTTCCATTAATATACGACCCCGAAAACTCGCGCCAGCCGGAGAGAAAGACCCGCCGAGTCTCCTCTCCTTCCTCCTTTTTTTTCACCCGCGCGCATCTCGCCCGCCCTGTGCTCTCCTGCCTTCGGCTTGTTACGAGCTTTCGGGAGGGTTCGGACGGGCTGTGCGATTGGTCAATTCGTTTGTTGGGCCATCAGTATGCGTTTATTCTAATTAGGACTTACTTATCGTCTAAGTTACGGAAGTTGGTAATTGTTTCGTTAATTGCGGCGAGAGAGGATAGAAGCTGTTTATTTAGATTGTTGACGTATTTGTAATTGAATGTAGATATAATATTTTAAAGTCAATTTCTTAATTATTTTGAAATTGAATTAATACAAATACGAGTAATGTATATTTAAATACAATTCGTATGTTTTTTTTTTTTTTTTTTTAGTAGGGTACATTAATTTATATTATATTTCATTCATTTACTGGTAAATAAGTTCAAATCATTCTAACATATGCATTTGATAAAACAATTTAATTTCAATTACTGCGGTCAATTTTTTATAGTTTTTTTCTAATTTCCTCGTGATTAACCTAGTCTAACAATACTATATTTTTGAGACATTCAGTAACGTCCTAAATAAATCGTAAAGCCTCATTATTTTTGTTGAACTAATTGAATCTATTTCGGAAATTTGGATAAATTTTCAAATATGGTTAATCTGCAAAAATTTATCTTCCCATGTAAAGAAACATTAATCACGCAATTAAGTAAATTGAATACAATTGAAATTGTGTTCGATAAATAATGCTTTTAGAAAAATCACGCAGTCTCGGCTTTTACTCATAACGCAGATCATAAAGTCATATGATGGCACTTGATAGATCCATCGAGTACCGTAAAGATAATTGAAAATTAATGAGGATGGAAACAAGAGGGACGACATCTAAAATAAAAGTACATAAAAACGAAATAATGCCACCGACGGCCACTCGAGCTCGAGACAGCCGTTTCTTTTCCTACTTTCGCTCGAAGTTACAAAGAGAGTCTTAACACTTTCATTTGCATGCGAGGATATTCAAGGAGATTTATAACTGCAACTGAGTTGCTAATAAATTCTGCGCGCCTGCCACCGGAGAGTCATTTTTGCCCGGTGCTCAATGTTCGCCGTTTAATTTGACATAATTAGCCTAACGGAATATTTAATACGAAGCCATTTAAATCATCGGGGTAAGCTAGCATCAATTAATAAATACTAAATGCCCATGCTGACGTGTGTATGCGCGCACAAAATTGGGTACAGTAGCGCGGTGTAATATGTAAATCGTTACGATAAATTAAGGTCGAGCAATAATTGTACACGCCGGGGGTGTGCAAGCATTGCGGAAGCGAGCAAAATAATCCGCCCCCGAATGCGCGCGCGGAACAATCGAACTCCGCTTGGACGAAGGATTTAATAAGAATAATAAGCAAATAATAAGAGATATTTCGCGAATCGAAATCAATTTATGACGCCCGTTCGTCGAAGTCCGTCGAGTGGTCGTCTAGGGCTCAGTATTTCGAAAGGAATTGACGAGATGGACAGGTCAATTATATATTAACGGCTTTACCCAGAAATTTTTGAATAATTAAACGGCGTCGAGGACATAAACGGAAATTATTGCGGTTATCAGATTTCACGATGATTGAAAAATCAATTAACATGCCCCGGCCGAGGCGCGGAGACCCTGACTCCTCTGTCCTTGCTCGCGCGCGCCCGACGCTCGTCCCGTAACTGTTCGGAGCAAATTACAGTACGCACGTCCGTTCGATATGAAA
The DNA here is from genome assembly GCA_035586675.1 of Eurytoma californica. Taxonomy (NCBI): domain Eukaryota; kingdom Metazoa; phylum Arthropoda; class Insecta; order Hymenoptera; family Eurytomidae; genus Eurytoma; species Eurytoma californica. The sequence continues at coordinate 12,801 of JAXIUT010020680.1, read as the reverse complement.
CAATAGTGCCCGCTTAAAATCTAGATACCCGAAGAGCCTCTCAGCCACAAAAACGCTCGCGCCTCCCGCGCGCTCCCATCCGCCGGAGCAAAAAATTCAATCGCATCGCGCTCCAATTAAGCGCTTCGCTCCTCGGGAAAAAGATCGAGAAGGAGAGCGTCGATTCGAAAAATAAGACCCGAGCCGAAGAAAGGAGAAGAAGTAGTTTACGAGGGAGGGGAATCCGATCGAGGATATTCGGAAGGGAGTTCCCCTCCCCCCTCGTAACCCCGAAAGAGCGTCGATCCAGCAACCGGGTGGAGGGCACGGCAATTGGGTCGTCTACCCTCGAGGCGACCCCTCGTGCCTGCCTGTCCCCTCGCCCTCCCCGCGGATCCGCACACGGGCGCACATGGACGGGCGCGGGCGCGTGGGGCGAGGACGAGATCGGCCGAAGGCACGCGGAAAGCCGCGAGCCGGGACGGAGGCGCACGAGGCCGCCGCCGTCGGTGCCGCCGGCGCTGCTGGCGATTTGAGGCCGAGCCTCAAGGTGCCGGTGGTGGGGCTCCGCCAGCGCGTGTGCGAGCGAGCGGGGCGCGCAGGCGGAGAGCGGCGAGCGAGCCAGGCCAAAGGCGGCAGTCTCGCCAGCAGCAGCGCCGAGGACGGACGGCCGGGTCGGCGACGCGCCGAGCGCTCAGCTTTTTTCACTTTTTTCGGGCCTTCTCCCCCTTTTTTCCGCCGCTCTCCGAGCCTCTCCTCTCTCTGCGCGCACCGCACGAGGCACAGTGGACGCCGGCAGTTTGCAGCCCAGCCGCGGACTCCGTTTTTCTTTAAAAAAAAAACTCGTCCGTCCTCGTATCTGTGTTTACACGCTCTCCTCGCTCCTTTGAGTTTCTTTTTTGGTACGTCGCCCCTTGTGCTGCGAGGAACGCCCGAACGAGATTTCCGCGCGCGTGTGAGTGCAACAATTTTTCGGAGCAGCGGATAGGCGTCGAGGGAAGGCGCACGCACAAGTCGCCGTGCACACAGTCGAGACTTGGCGAGGCGAAGTCGGAGGGGGAGAGAGGTGCGCGAGGAGAAGCGAGACGGAGACTGGCACGTGTGCAACAAAGGCAGTGCCCGCGCATAGTGGGATTCGCCGAGTTTTCGGCCGGCTCCGCGCCGCTTGGCCCTGCACCTATGCCAGTGCATCGCCTCGAGGGGAAAGTGCCTTTTCTTTCTTTCTCCCCGAAATAAAGAGGAGGAGCTACCAGTGTTTCTTTTTTTGTTTCATACCGAAGAGAAGTGCTTGTTCGTTAATTTTTGTTTCTAAATCTTGTGAGGATTCAGAGGTACTGGGTTCTCTCTCGATCCCTCGTCGATTCGGTGCATCGAAGATTTGAAGAAAAAGAAGAGAAAAATGTGTGTTCGGTGTTGAGACGGAGACGAGGCGAGAGAGAGGGATAAGTAGAGTCGCGACGATGATATGACAGGCTCATCTCGTCAAGGCCGTCGTGATAAAAAGCGCGCGCATGTGTTCAGTGGGTTATAACGCGAACAGCGGCAAGCCATCCCACGCAAATCTGGATACACTGTCGACGCCCCCCCTTGGATTGTCCCATGACAGGATGGCGCTGGCGCGGTGAGTGCATTACTCCCTATTGCTCTTCTCCCCCTCTTCGCTTTTACTCCTCTTCTTTCCTTCTTCCCTTTTTACCTTCTCTCTCTCGCTCGGTCCCCCCGCTGCTCGGCTGCGCTCGCCAGCAGTGCGAGCGCTGGGATGCTCGGGGAACCTCGAGAGGCTCCTTTTTTTACATCGGAGTCGAACACTGCGATGATCGTCTGCGGGTCTATTCTGGATGACTGACCGAATTCCCAGTTCTCTTTTTTTTTGCACGGCTCCAAGTTGTATTTCGCGCAAGTGGGTGGTTCCGGTTCGCTTTAAACCGTGGCCGGACAGATGCTCGCTCGCGAACTGAACAATAGATAAGCCTTTTACCGATTCAACCGGAGTAACTCGAAGGTCTGAATGATTAACGACTCCAGAGTCTCCCAAGTAAACCCGGAAAAGAAGCGCATAATATTTCGCGTTGTTCTAATTATGGACACAAAAAGTTCCCTCAAATTGACGTACGCACGAGTTTCGAGGTCCGAGTAAGCAAACCTGCGGCCGCGTCCCTTTTTTGTAACGATGTAGGAAGATCAGTTCAGTCAAATCGAACAGAGAAGGGCGAACATCTGCGGAGCGGGAAAGCCGCGTTATCTCGCTGGGAGCATCTCGGGCACAAAGACGCGGGAGCAACGCCAAATAAAGCCTCGTTGTTCTCGAGCCGGCTGGCGACGAGTCGCCGCGCGGGTGGAGGAGGGGGCCGGGGATCCGATGCACGGGGCAATAATATAATAACGCGCCGAGGACGCGCTGCGCCTTGACTCGTGCGGCTCCCGCGAGGCTACACCCCGAGGTTACACCTCCTCCTCCTCCCGCGCCGGCTTTGGCTTCGCTTCAAATTTTACGTCGCTCCTCTCTCTCTCTTTCTGCTTCCCGGTCGACTTTTTTCCCCCGGTGCTCACTTTGCTTTTCGCGGGAACACGGTAATTTGCGTGCATTGAAAAGTCGCCGGTGTTGACGGCAATTAGCCGCGAACTAGGTGGATTAGATCGCGTGCCGCCGGAATGTTTCTTTGGTCTATCGGCGCTTCATTAGTCCGGCATTCAGGCCTAATAATTGAGCGCTTTGTGTCCCGTTGCGCGCGGCGGCCTCGCTGATTGCTTCGATTCATTGGATTTTCAAGAAAGTCGAATTTTAATCGGCCGCTTCGAAAGTTCGCCACCTTGAATTTCTCGGCGGCCTCGGGCGGGAAATGAATTTCCGTCGAATCGAAGGGAAAGCCTCGGGAAATTTCGCGCATCGATCGAGCCGCGGCGAGGGGTAACCGTCGGCCGTAAAGAGAATTTAGGTTTTTCTCGCTCGACCGGAGAGAAAAATACGGCAGGAGGCACTTGACGTAGTCGAGTGTACACCCGCTCGGCCGTTTCTCTCCCGCTCACACGGGTTATAAACGGCCGCCGGCAGACGCGCCCGACCAATCCCCGCAGCGACATTCCGCCCGTGAGGAGAGTCCTCCACTCGGCCTCGCCGAGAGAGAGAGAGAGGATTCGAAGAATATACCCTTCAGCCGCTGCACGCGCTAGCCTCGGTTTTCTTCCTCCCCGACTCTTCGTCCCTTTCCTACCATTTTTCTCTCTCCCTGTCTCCCGCTCGCTCCTCTCGCCTTTTTTTGTGGACGGAGCCGTTCGATCGTCGCGGGCGGAGATAAGATAAGACGAGCGATTTTCTCGCGCGAGTTTCTATTTTGCGGAATTCGAGCTTTGAAGCTCGTCAGTGTCTCGGCGGTAGGCGTCGCAACGGTGAATCATGCAGTTGCGATGTGCATGTGCCGCTGGATTCTTTGCTTATGAAATTACAGGGTCATCCTATACCGTGGAATGCGCGTACTCGCTTATTGTGAAAAATGTGGAAAACGAGCGTCGGCAGCGCGCGGCGCGTAAAAACTTTTTGCAAGTTTGTCAACTTACGTTATCTGACTCCTCGAAAAACACTTTATATAAGGAAACGAATAATCGTACAAAGCGTCACCTCTAAATGCCGCAAAGTCAAACGCACAAAAAAGCTGTGAATCACGTATAGATCCCCGCTGGTTTCTCATTTAACTAACGAAAAAAGAAAATAAAATAGAAAAAACGGAAGGTGAGAGGCTGTAAAACCGAAGCGATTAAGTGACGCGCGCTCTCGGCAAAAAATAAAAGACCAATCGTTCTTTCTTTTAACAATGCTCATTATCTTATCAGCTACTTAGCTTACGCCAGCTCAAAGTCGTTCGGGCCAGTCTTCCGACGACCTCCGCTCGCCCATCCATCCGTCCATCCGAAGTCTTCATTTTTCAAAGTGCGACTCGCCTGCCGAGGAGCTCGCAGCAGCCTTGAGGCATCGACCGAGGAGATTTAAGAGTGTGCGCGCGCCGTACACACAGTCAGCTGGAGGCTCGAGCGCCACGTGTGCGCCCGAGTCGTCAATTAGAGTAGCCTCGTTCGAGCTGCGGACGCGAACGCGCGAGTGGCCTTTCCTCGTTTTTCCGGAGAGCCGAGCAGCGTAACGGCTCCTACGCTCCTTTTCGTTCGAGCTCGACGATCCTCCGACGACAATTCGCGCGGCATTGGGAGGCGCGCGTCAAAGGAAAGTGTCAAGGATGCGGATTGTAAATTTTTTACTTTGATGGAGGATACTTAGGTAAAATTATTTCAAACAAAATGTGGAACATTTTTAAAATGGAGTGAAAATTTACTATAAATGCTGCTAGTTTTTTTCACTCTAATTCACTCCGCCAGATTTAGTAGTCGTGATACTTTCTAAATATGAAATATCTAAACCGCTTAATTTTCATTATGAATCGAGTAATTTTCTTGATTATTTCACACTTTTTTTTTAGAAGACTTAGAATGTCATTATTTAAAGTCTATCAATCTAAACGATCAAGTAATATCGAAGACCGGAATAAGAGCCTATTCTACGAGGCGCTCCTATGTTCACTTCTCACACGATTTCACATCACCTCCCATGATCTCATCGCAACCTCAGAAACTCGCTCCTCTAAAAAACAAATATCTAGAATCGAGCCATCTTCGTCCCCTCCGAAAGCAAGAAACGCTCCTCCCTAATCTCAACCGAGGCGGAAAACATCGTTACTTCCACGGCACATGGTCCGCGTCTCCTCCGCATCCCGGGACGTATAAACGCATCAGCACCGGCGCTCGTGTCATTATCGGTCGGCGCACGTTTTTCAGGGAGGGGGGCATAGAGGAAAAGCGTCACCTCCGGCCGTCCGCGCGTGCACGTCGCGCGAATTAAACACCTCCGCGCGCTTCTCATTGACATTGATCTCTCCTCTCGGGCGGAAAAAAACGTGACTCGCCTTCCGCGTTGTGTCAAAGCCCGCGCGCGAAAAGCGGATTGTACGCGCAGGCTTCGCCCCGCGTCCTTGCCCGTGTGTACACCTGGCGAATGTCACCGCGGGCGATCGATCCGCAATTTCACCGTGTACGAAATCTTACTGCACGAGCGCGAGGAAAACGACGGCGAAACTTTCCTCGAAGTGAAATTTCAAGCGGCGAGGGGGGACAAATCGCTTCTGAAAGGTGAAACTTTCATTCTTTTTCAAGGCGGTTTCACTTTTTCCTTAGATTGCACTCCGGGCGCGCGAGGCCGAGTCGACTGCGAAATCGCGAATCCGCGATCGAGGTCTCTTATTCCGGAGCACCGAGAAAGCTGAAGAGCCCAAGAGATGGGGGACTGGTGCAATTTTCGCACTTGCCGTCTCTTTATTTCGCTTAATCGCGCCGCGGTACGCACCTCATCAATCTCCCGGCGGCGCGCATCTCTCCCTCGCGGCGGATCTCAATTAAATCGGCATAATGGCCGCCCGGTGCGTGACTCGCCGCGCTGATCGATGCTAGGCTCGCCGGCCGAGCGAAATAAGCCCGAGCGCGCAGCAACAAAGAGGAGGGAAGGAAGGTCGGAGCGAGGCGAGCGGTTGCCGCAACCTTCGCTTCAAGGGTATGCCCGCGCGCAGCCCTGCGCGCGATCGCATACGCGGTCTCTCCCCCTCCCCCCCCGCCTCGCCGGACTAGAGCTTCGCAGCTCCCACGAGTCGCCCTCCCCCTCTCGCCCGACATCACGCTCACCTATAACGAAAATTCCTCTCCGAGGCGGGAAATGGATCGAGGGTGCTCGGAGGAGAGCAGGCGTTATCGGAGAAAGTGTGCGCTATATAGAGCTCGAGCTGTCGAGACCATCCATTCCGCCGCGATATATACCGCGACGAGCTTTCGATCGATTCTCAAACTTTTCGCGTGCTCCGCTACTTTTTATCGTCCGCCGGTCTTGTCACTCGCAGGCCGATGCTTTGCTTTTGAAAATATTTTGCGATCGAAAGCCGGCGTAAAAAAGAGAGTGCACGTTCCACCGGAATTCGGTTGAATAACCGCGGAAAAGTTACGCGTTTAATTGTATCACCGGGATTGCCGGCGTAACAATTTGGCCGGGGCGCGCCGCAATGCGGAGTCGATAATCGAGTGCACTCGACAAAAAAGCAATCGGCCATCGAAAAAAACGAGCGTCGATATATCGCGACGCCGGGAAAATTCCTGGGGCCCCCGCAGCGAATAAAAAAATTTCATTGCCCCGGCTCGCATCGCATTTCGCGGGACAAAAGCTCGCGCGATCGATGAAGCGATACGATCGACCGAAAAAAAGAGCACCGGCCGCCCCCATCTCCCCTGTCCTTCTCCGCGAAATATCGAGGCTGATAAAAAAGAACGGAGAGGAGCTCGGCATTATTCGACGAGTAAAATATTGTCCCCTGAAACTCGGCGCCGATGGAATAACGCTTTCCAAGGGAAATTCAAATTCCCCGCGAATTAAATCCAAGTTTCACGAGAGAGCATTAGCTTTGCTTAAACGCGCCGGCGAGTCGATGAGCATCGGGCGTGGAGCAGCCGAGGCGAGAGCTCGTTACCCCCGGGGACCGTAAGTCTGCGAGTGTACACGTCAACGCGGCAACTCGATCCGCCGCGCGAGAGAGAGAGAACGGCAACTCGATGCCGGTGTAAATTGTTTACAGCCTGTAAAAGTCGTCGCGCGGGCGCGTTTACCGTACGGTAAACCAACGGCCACCCCCTCCCCCCGGGGCGGACCCTCGGCCGAAAACGTCGCCCCTCGCCTGGCGCTTTGTGCGGCTCGGCGCGCATTATACGCCGCGTCCCCGCTCGCTTTTGTGCCCCGCCGTGGGGGGAGAACGGGGAGGAGGAGGCCGCGACGGCGGCGGGGCCAGCAACCTCCGCGCCGGACGACCTTGGGACTCACGGCCAATTTGCGAGCCGGCCGAGGAGGAGACCCTTAAGGCTCGTTACGCCTTGGCTCTAGCTCCTCCCACTCTTGTCACTCGAACGTTACTCGCGGAGATGACGCCGAGACACTCGGCGATCCGAGCCTCTCCCGTTAGCTCGTACGATTTTTCGGACGCAACGATTATTGCGGTCGGCGCTTGCTGCTCCCGTCATTTTCAGTTGAGAACGAGAGGCAGCCGTGCGGCATACCTGCGGTGCCGGCGGACGTTATTACTTTTCTTTTATTACGGACGGATTAACTGACAATGATCTGGCAAGTAAACAGCTTAACTAATGCATTAGGGGAGAGATTTGGCGTACATTATGAGCTGGCTAGTTATAGGAAAAATATTTCCCTTCGTTTTCGAAATGCTGATTCAAGCATCATGTTTTCTGCATAATGTTGAAATAACGAAAGTGAAATATTCTTTTTATTGATATAAAGCTGATTTTTATCGGGCATTAGGTTGTTTAAGTATAGATTTAGTCGAACAGCACGGCAACGTGTTATCGTACGTCTAAATCACAGAGCTACGATTACCATAATCTTTTATCGGCCTTCGCAAATGCGATAGCGCCTATCAAAAAATTCTTCGGAAATTCAAGGCTTCGTTCGTAGAAGCCTTCAAAAACACAAAGGCGCCTACGACGCTCCTGCATTTTGGCGGCGCTGTTGCCTAGAGGGATCGTGTCCATATAAGGTGCACTTCTCAGCGCATCTAAACGCAGCCCTCTCGCTCCTACTGGTTCTCCCAAAGGTCGCTTTTCGGCGGGACCGCCTCGTCTTCCCCATCATCAAGCGGACCGGTCCCCCGTTAACGAAACGAAAAAAAGGGAGGAAAAAAAGTTGCGCGCGGATCGAACAACTCTCTCCTCGCTCGAACCGACGACAATTACTCGCGCGGGGCAATCGATGCCTCGTAATCGCCTCGCCGCGAGGCTGCCGGTTATTAAGGCTGGCTTCCCCCAGTGGGGTCTGGCAAAAGGGGTTGCTCTCGTCCCCAGCGCAGAAGTGCAGCCAAACGCTGCGAAATTGAAGCTCTCGTGCGTCATCCGCTAAGGGTGAGCCGCTACACTAATAATTTACACTTGCGCGAATCGTCTCTCTCTTTCTCTCTCTCTGCGAAATTGTCAGGCGGACATCCTTCTCGGGAAGCGGTTGCGGTTCGGATGAAGCAAAAAAAGCACAGCCTGCGTCAGTCCGCAAGAGTCACACAGTAAACGATGCGTCACAATCTGCAAAGAGAGAACGGATGTCTGTTATCGTTTGGCTAGCTGATAGTAAGCTTGTCGAAATTAATTTTTAAAAAGGATTTGTCCTGCGGTAATGAATGAGATTTTTACCGCATTTTTATTATTCTTCAATGATAATTATAAAAAGGATTTTAATTACGATTCGGAGTAGCTTTTTATTTAAACTAAATTGTTTTTAGCGTTCGGAATATTTCTCGTCTCTCAAATTCATCGATCTTTTTCTGCTCGATAACATCTCGTATAATAGCCCGAGAATGCATTAAACATGAATATGAAATCCTTGAAATATTCAAAGTCCATGCAATTCCGGTATTTTTCATGAGCCTCTTTAAAAATTTCATACCATCACTTTTCCTTGCGACTCCTCTCATTTTCGTAGTGAGCATACGCTTTTCATAAGTACCCGTCAACCTTTTTATCGATAATTAAAAAGAGTCGTAATCTCAATCGGACCATTTCCCCGTTCGCTTTCAGCCGCTCCGATACAATTAGAAAATTCAATTACCGCGGAGCTGCAGCGCGCACCTTTTCCCGAGCAGCGCCCGGAAAAAAGAAGTATAATGAGAATTTGCATGATACAGGCGGTCGGTTTAATGGAAGATAGGCGCGGGCAGATACGGCCAGCGCGGCGCGCGTAGCTCGCTGACGCGTGGCAGTCAATCGGCCAGATTTATGTCCCGTTCCGTTCGCTGATTTATCGGCACCCACCACCAGCGCCGCCGCGCGCTGGCTTTAACGGCTCGCCTGAAGCCCGGGCCGCGCTTTACATTCGACGCGAACGACGCCTTTTTTCACCGTGGCACGCTCTAATTAACGGCTAACTGTAGCGGTTAATGAGAGCCCGAGTGCGCGGTGAAATTTTCTCTTTTTCGGACGAGCCGAAGGGTCCGAGGCAGCGCCGTTTTTATTTTCGTCACTCGGCCGCGTATTTTATTACCCGGCGGGATCGATCATTACGTGCTGGCGTTTCGAAATCGCTTTACTTGCGCGCGCGATATTACTCCCCGAAGGACGGAATACGTGCCATTGAAGCCGCACAATCGATAGATAGATTAATTCCCGGCAATAGCGTTATCTCCTCATCGAAGTGAAAAAGCTCGAAAGAATTTAGAAAGTACCGTTCGATCCTAACGTCCCATTGTGCCGAGCTGCTCGACTTTACGTAACTCCGCCGGTCGATTTTATTTTCCGCGCGAGCTTTTTAACGTCGACGCGAAAAACAACGCCTGGTAAGCCGGGCCGCCGAGGTGATGACTCGGAGCGCGCCCATCTGAACGCCGGCGGCGGCCCAAGGTGACCAGGCGGTCACGTGGGAATCGCCGAAAAAAAAAAGGCAGAACGGGAAACGGCGCTCGGCTCTCGCGGGAGGGAGCGGTGCGGCGGCTCCGCGAGCATTGTACTCGCGCGCGTGCGCGTCATTTGCATCGATCGTCGCACGAGACAAGAGGCAAAAAGTTCACGCGACATTGAACTTGGGAGGCAATCGATCGTAACGAATTTCCCTCGCGACTTTTCAGGAAGCCGCCGCGAGGCACGTGCCGCTGACGCGAGCTGCACTCCCGAGGTCTTACTCAAGTTTGCGTCGGAGAACTTTTCAGCCGGATCGCTCGGATTCTCGTTCGCCTCTTTTTGCGGGTTTCTAGGATTTACTGTACGGTCGTCAATTTTGCTTTTTACAACTGCTCTCCGTAATTTCATATTTGATAATTATGACTGGCCATTCGCATTTTTTAAGAGCGGCTCTGGTAATAATTTTATGTGCCAAGGCATTTCATGTGTCAGAATGACGTCAAGCTTTCGTGAAATGAGAATGCAGGAATTAATTACTTAAAGTCGGCTGAAAAATTGAGGTGAATGCGTAAATTGTGCGTCGCGCGGTGCAGTGCGCAATAAGGTGAATAAAATTCATAAGCCGAGGCAGCTAGAATCTTCTTTGCTCAGTGAATATAATCGGCTCAACCGAGTGTAGTTTGCCAAAGTAAAGCACAGCAGCTTAATCTGCCAGACGCCTTAACTATTCGATCAAAGCTGACTTTTAATTAGTTCGCGGCTCGCAGCGTTACCTCGGCGAACTCCGAAATTCCTCGCCCGCGAAATGCAGCGCGCAAAAACTTTGATTACCTCGATAAAGCGGTGTTTACTCGCGGCGCGCCATATCGCCGTCGGTGAGAAAAATTCGAAACTGGCGGCGCGAGGGCAAAGACAAAGAAGAATCCGAGAGCTCGGCGTAAGTCACTGCTCGCAATTAATAATTTTACGCGGACTTATCGACGAGCAGCCGCTAGCCTTGACTCCGGCGCGCGTCCCCACCTCCCCGGCGCGAGCGTATACTGACTTTCCTGCGAAACTCGGCTCCCTCCGCGCCGACCGCGTATACACCGCCGATATCGCCCCCTCGACGCTCTCTCCTCTCAGTGGTCGCCGATACAGACCCTCGCGGGGCTTTTTTACGCCGGAGCGGGGTTGTATATACCGAACCGCCGGTCGGCCGGTCGGCAGTGGCGTTCCACGGACGCGTCGGTGATGATTCGACTGGCCGCCGACCTGATTTTCCGAAGGGGCAGGTGCGAGTCGAGCGAACGGACCAGCTTGCGCCTTCCTGCGGTCGAACCGCCGGCCAATGTGTTGAGCATCCTTAGCCGCTCGGGTGACTGGAGGTTGAGTGTCGTCGGCCGATAAGTTGTTTTTCAGTGAAATTCGATTTTAGTTTTTATCGGACCCGTGTAAATGTTTATTTGAGTCGCGGTATTTAGTATGTTTTTTCGAGATTCGAATTAGTGCACTTGTGATAAATTAAGAACTGATAAGAGTGAATTTATAAACAGTATACTAATAATAAATTCAGCTTAATTTACGTGTGAATTTTCTCTGGTATTGGTTATAATATTATTGCAGCATTGCATGATGAAACTTGCTGAGATCATACTTATTAAAGTATCTTAATACTTATACTTCGATCAAATATTTATGCTGAAAGTTAATATCTGCAGTATTGTGTATATATTTGTCGAAATAATCATATATACCTCCATATAAATCGAGGAAGAAAATAAAAGAATGATTTCTTAAGTCCAAGTAAAAGTTTCAGAGCCTAGAAAGTTTTTCTTAAGCAATAGCTACAAATCTTCCAATATCGCAGATCATTTCCATAGAATGCAAGTTAAAGGAAAGTGCATTTTTTCCCTCGCAGCAGGCGACTTTTTTCCGCATTTTTTGTGTCACACGGCCATGCTACTTTTCGTGGATCGATACGAGCCCAGCGGGAAAATCTGAAATAAGGGAGGTCGCCTCGGGGTCGCCTCTTTAATGGGTTAAGAGCCGAGCTAAGCAGTCGAATTGCTCGTGCACCTACACTCTCTCTCCCTTAATCCCCCATTCGTCTCTCATTCTTGCGGCAACAGGGAATCGAGCAACAGGAGTTTACACGCGTCCCTGTGCCCAATCCGAGGAAATTCTCGCCGTGTTCTAGCTTCTCGCAGCAATTTTTCTTCGGAACGGGATGAAGAAAAAGGAACGAGGGCACGGGTGCAATCCATTATACCATCGCAGCGGCAGAAAATCGGCCGAGGGGGAGAATTCAAAGTGTACACACGGCGACTGCGTGCGCTGCTTGAAATCGATTCCGCCACCTCGAGTCCCTTTTTCCTCGCCCTCCCACCGCGACCCTCTCTCGCTTCCCCAGAAAACCTTGACTTCCTCCACGGGGGAATACAGCTACCATTCAATTTTCCTTCTATTCGCCCTCCGAAAGTCGCGGCTGATACGGCTGTACCGCGTATCACCCCGCCGATACGGCCCGGAAAAATAGGTTAAGCTCTCGTGTCGAGCTCGTTGCTTATTCCGCGCTGCCCCCGCTGAATTATATGTTCCCTCCATATTTCCACTTTGCGCTCCGCTTAACCTCGTAATTTTCTTTCTCGAGTCCAATAGCGTTATTTTACTAATCAGTCGCTTTGGTGAATCGAGGCTCGACGGATGCACTGTTTACTTTTTCGGTTTCCGGCGTCCCGGTCAAGAGAGGAGTAAAAAAAGAGGCAAGCAGAAGCGTTCGCTTCAATGGCGCGTAGGTCGCGTCAAAGAGAAAAATGGAAACGGCCATCAAAATCCGACCCGACGTCCGTCGGGACAATCGGAATCGACGCTCGGTTCCCGGACGCGCGGGGGAACCAGACTACCTTTTCGGGGTCGTGCGCGCGCGCTCGTTCTCCTCGTGAGAAACGACATTTTTCTCAGCCCTGCCCGGGCGAACCCCGCCAGATGATTCAAATTTATATTCAGGGATGCCTGGGGAGTAACACTCCTTTCTTTATTGGAATGGTAAACACAATAAAGCTCGGAGTCTCTATTTCATCCTGACCTGTATTCTGGCGCCCCTTAAAATTCAATGCGAGTTCGCCGACGCATTTTTATATTTTAACTGAAATCGCAGCTCACGGAATTTGTAACGTTTGATTTAAAATTAATTCCATCATTGCTTCTGTCCTTCCTTATTCATTTATGCATGATATATTGTGAAATTTCCATTGCAAGTATTACACTTCTGTTTTATGTGTAGCAAATTTGCGTCTAGACCCGCGTAAAAAAAATTAGGTTTAGATAAACTTTAGCGAAAGTTTAGTTTGGCTAAACTTTTTAAAACGTTGGCCA
>JAXIUT010020669.1:0-18372 GCA_035586675.1 Eurytoma californica | reverse complement strand
AATATGGGATATTTAGTGGTCACAGATCATAAATTTTGCCACTTTATGATCTCTTTCTGGTTAATTTTCTACCAGGGCATAAAGAAATATAATAATAATTTTTTAAGCGAGTATGTATACAAAATAATGCATTAATAAAAGTTTACTTTTAATTTCTTTTTTATTCACTTGGTAACCGCACATCGGCGGCCTGGAGTAAGGGGGTTCCAACTTCCGATTTCGTTTAGTGGTTCATCTGGCGACCTAATAAAAACAAATTAAATAAAAAGTAAATAAAAACTTTTCACTGGTGTTTCTTATTTTTTAACTTTTTGGACTTTATAAAATTCGCCGCAGCCACCTTATTTCTAATATCATAAACCAAATCGTATGCGCAACGTACACTTCTCTCAATTCCAGGACGGGAGTGCGAGATTCGCGCAGATGCAAAATTAAATCTTCCCGGGGGGGAAAAATAGGTGCACAATGGGGGGAGACGCCGCGCCGTTCGTAAACTAATAAACGCGCCGGCAAACTAAATTTTAATAAGCTCATCAGCGACTTCGTTTAATCCGCTTAATACAGTCGAGGAGGCTCGAGAACGAGCGAATCCGGAGCGCGTAATTGTTTTCTCACGGCGGAGGGCACAATTTGGAGGGAATTATGGTTTCGCCGACTATAACTCCGCGCGTGAGCTGCTCACGAAACAAAAGGGGAACGGCGGGAAATAATGAATCCGAAAATGATTCACCCGCCCGGCCGATTAAGCTTTTCGTTAATGAGTCCGGCCATTGTACCATAATGTACACGGAGAAACGCGCGTTTGCATACATTATACATACATATGTATATATGTTTATATATTTTATTATGTGTACATATGGGTATATACGTGTGTACGTATGTATACATGTGTACGTGTATGTATAAAATGTATTGCGCGGTTTAGGAAAAAATCCACGTCGCGGAGTGGTATGGACCCTTTTTTTTATCCTTCCTCGCGATGGTAAACAGACGCGCATTCGGCGGTATATTAAAAAAGTTCGGCCCTGGCGCGGCGAGTCGAGTGGACCGTCAACCTTTTCTGAAATTCAATAAAAGTCCGGCCCGAGCAAGTTGGAGCTGAGGCTGCTCTCCGCAAGAGGGAAGGAAGGATTTCGCGTGTTTTGTTTTTTTTTCTCGACTCTCTTTCGCTCCGCTGTGTACTTCGCTCTCTTTTGAGCATCGCGGCTGTGGCGGTGAAATGGAACGGTGTCGTCGTTTCGGTGCGCGGGGGAAAGGCGCTAAATCCGGGCCGCGGAGGGAGTCGTCACTGCCGGCACATTTTCCCAAATCGGCTTTTGTTCTCATGTAAATCTTTTAATAATGCCACCGGCTCATCCCCGCTTACACATCCGATCCGGCGAGTTTTTAATTAGCGCTAATTCCTCACGGCGGCGTGGCGCGTATTTTGAATTCTTTCGGGTAATTGGTTTAGCTTGAAGAGGTGAATTTGCATTCTTTGGAAAGTATGTGAACTAACGAGGATTCTCAAATTCACTTTCGGAACTTGAAAATGTGACAAGTGGGGTACAGGGTCATCCATTAAAAATTAGTTTTTTTTTTTTCAAGAACGAAATAAAATTATTATTTCTAGGAGTACGATTCTGCAGTGGCATATTATTGGAATTTTCTGTGTAGACACTGATTCCACGCCAATTGCAATTACTCTAATTGAATTGCTGTGTAAGCTCATAGGAAAATAATTTAATTGGAACAATTATAATTTGCATTCATACGGCATGTATACAATTGAATTTAGATCCTTTTCGGTCGGTAGCTTGAAAAAATCACGAATGCTGTAGCATCGACAAATCACAAGCATTACAATTTTGCCAAATATTGCAATAGCTCTTGAGTGAAGGATTTGATCGAATTTTCATTTACATAAAATAAAATTCTGCAATGAAATTGATAATTCCAGAAAATTATGAATTAATATTTTCCAAATTCCTTTGATTGCAAGCATTGAAATATAGTAATAATAAACTTAAAATTGCGGTGGGAGCTGAAATTTAACTGGTCTGCTTATGAAACAGGGAACTGCTGTTAATCATTATTCTAGTTAAAATTCGTTAACTATATTTCAAAGTTTCAAGTATTTTTTATGAAAAGTTCTATAGGATGCATGAACTGAATGCTAATAAAGCTTGGAGTTCTAACTATATTGATCGCTGCATCATCGACTTTCAAAATTAAACAACAACTTCAATACTTTCCACGTATGCGTGCACGTGTTTACGATACTAGTACGTTTCATTAAAATGGGTGCTATGTATCTTGTATTAAACTTCTGATATTTGTTCATTTGACGATTACCCGATAATAAATTTGATAATTTATATTTCGTACTTTGTATACGATCCATATTGGGTTAATCGGAATTTAATCAAATGACGATTGCATACAATAAAAATCGTTTCATTTAATTACATTTATTATACAAGCATCGAATATTTAATAATATTGAAACTATTATTCAATTGTTTAGAACTTTTCGTAACTCCTAATGTGCTATTTTTCAACATGATCACCTTTTATGTGTACTTTAATAATTATCAAACTGAATGAAAGAAATTCAAAACAAAATTTTGTGCGCTATTTTTGATCAAAACTATTAACTTTTATTTCAGATTCTTCAGTTATCGAATGTGAAAAAATTAGCAAATTATTTAATTTGCACAGTATTAACTGTAATCGAAATCAATATAGATGTTTCCTGAGCAAATTGTTATTGGAACTTTGGCTTTTATTCCACATTAAACCGCATAAAATACTCTTGAAAGGACCACGTACATAATTCATGGAAATCTCAGTATCCATTAAATTTCTTCAAACATTGGTACTAGAATATCCGAATGTTTGAAGAAATTAATGGATACCCAGATTTCCATTTATTGTGTGCATATAAGTC
The DNA here is from genome assembly GCA_035586675.1 of Eurytoma californica. Taxonomy (NCBI): domain Eukaryota; kingdom Metazoa; phylum Arthropoda; class Insecta; order Hymenoptera; family Eurytomidae; genus Eurytoma; species Eurytoma californica. The sequence continues at coordinate 15,440 of JAXIUT010020669.1, read as the reverse complement.
CTTTAAGTGCACTTTATACTCTCTTACTTACTACCTTTGAGATTTTTGCTTTCATTTTAATTTTATATGACGCAATTACTTCATGTCATCTGCAAAGAACTTTTCTGTCTAACGCAATAAATTAAATAAATAAATATAAATTCGAAGCAAGAAATGGACTATCAATCTAGAGCGCGCGGCAATAAACGGTACACGACCAATCATCGGCGCAGCGACGGACGTCATCGGAAAAACTTTCGATTAATCGCGCTAATCGCCGGACGCCAATCGCAGCTCGTTCTCCACCCCCCGAGCGCCGTAAATCACCTCGGAGCGGCAGCGACGCGGTTTCGCCATCAAACCCGCGGCGAAGGCGGGGATCGAGTAGAACGAAGGAAGGAAAAAAAATAGCAGCGAACTACAGTCGCGCGAAACTTCGACGTCTCTCTCCCTTTCGCCGACGTCCAACTTTCCGTATATAACTCGATAAATCGGCCCCGCGCGCGCGCCCCGACGTCGAACTTGGGTATTACACTCTCGACCCCGCGGAGCTCCGCACCGGCAATTTTCGCGAACAGCCGCGCGCGTCCCGGAAAATCCCGGGGTTGCATTGTGCGCCGCCCCCGCAAGGAGGCCACCTAGACGCGAAGGTCGAGCGAGGCGGGCAACTTCTTTTGCGCGCGGAATTTTTTTGCACGTCTGTGTGGCTCGTTCAAGCGTACTTTTAATTAGGCGTCGTCAAATATTTGCCGCGTTTTACGAATAATTTGTAAGCGGAAAAATGTTTGACGAAACGTTGCGGGACTTTTAAATTCTACAATGGGTACTTGTATTCATTGATAAGGGACAATTGAATAAATCAAGGTTGAAAACGCATCCTAACGGTAGAAAAAAGGTTGGTGTCCTTAATTTTTGTCTCGAACGTATAGCCACTGACTTCGTATTCTCCATTATTCAGTAGACAAAAGATTCTAAGTCCTTTGTAAACACGCTAGCATTGAAAGAAACCCAAAGTTTGAATGATGATGTGCTTGAACAAAGAGTCGCGGTTGCATAAAAGAACTTTTTTTTATAACTCGCCTTATCGTTGAAAAGCTTGTTATTTCTTCGACCAAGTTTGGGGATGGATGGTCTTCGACCGTCGATGGAGACTTTCAAATTTTTTCAAAATTTCATATCAGTTATATCGAATTATATCGGCAATAGATATATACTTGGTTACTTTAGATTTTAAACGATCGTTTTTTAAAAAAATAGCAAAGTCGCATTCAAATTTGCGGATTTGAAACGGAGCGCTAATTTTCATCTTTAATTTTATCTTTAAGGGCTTCTGCTTAGAAAGCAAAATAAGCCTCATCGCGTATTTTGTTCATAGGTAGTACACCTATTATACATATATCGAGCTTACAGCTTACAAATCGATGTATATAGGTTATACTCTATGTGTATAAACTGGAGTGTCACGTTTCAAACTCACAAATTTGCATAAGACGTTGCAATTTTTCAAAAACGATTCACCAGAATCCAATCAAACATAATGGAATGTAAGTGTTATAATGAAAATAAATGCAATCAAAACATCTAGCAATGAAAAGGAATTAATATAATTGATAATGTTCTTAAAATTTTTCTAAAAATAAATTAAGAATATAACAAAATTTACAAGAATTTCATTCGCAATTCTATTATCAATTCAATTTCTATTATCATCAGCAAATCTTAGAATTACTCCATTGAGTTCAGATTGTATTTTTAATTAATAAAAAACTGAAAAAGAAAAAGAAACAAGCCAAAAGTTTTATCAATCATTCACGAACCGAAAACCGATCAAACATTGAGCTTAATCACCACCGGATCGTTTCGAATTTTCCTCTAAACAGTACAAATCGCCTCAATTAAGCAGCGCGTGTACCCGCCGTCTTCATTAAAGCCGCAATCAAAATCCGGTGGCTGTACGCGCGCTCGGTTAATCGCACGTGTAACGCCGAGGGCTCGCGTGCTGTATGTACTCTCGGCTCCGCGCGCGCGAAATATTTGCCGTCACGCGCGCACGTATACGTCACGCTGCGGACCTGTAAGTGCACGTGGACCCCCCCGGCTACGCACCGACACCTCTTTCGGGGGGAGGCTACGCGCGCGTGTCCCTCGGGTACGTGCAGGCGCGCACACAAAGGGTCGTTGTATCGATTATCGGCGGCCCGCGCGCCGGAATTTGAGAGGGACACGCCGTTTCCACGAATGTTTTATTGATATTGTAGCTGTGCGTGGGCGGTGGCTGATGGGAAGTACACGCCGCGAGCTCGCGGCCCCTCCCCCTCCCCGAGCGCACGCTCCAAGTGCGGATCGGAATTTTTATTCGAATTGATAAACAAATGCCTCTTTCATTCGAGGCTGCCTCTGCAGCGCTGTGTTATTGTAAATACCTCGGTGGTAGCGGTGCGCGATTTTTTTGCTTCCTTTTTTTTTTATTCTTTTGAAATATGCGTTTTTTAACGGCGAAGGGTTTAATTATTTTCGATAAAGTGGTGATTGGCTGGGCTTTTGTATTGATTTCAATAAGGTTGTTTACTTTATGAATAAATACGCCGCGTTATAAAAGTAATAACTGAAATAAATAGTTATGAATGTGTTTAAATAAAATTGGGAAAAAGTCACCGTACACGGAGTTCTAAAAATGGCATAATAGTTTCTATTGTAAAATTAACTAGAAATGTGAAATCTATTTGATTTCCAATAAATTCAAAAAGAAACTATACTGCATATTTTAGTAATCAGTTTGTCAGTGCATTATTTATTAAATATGGTGTATAAAAATATTGTATATGAAAATTAATCATCCGCAACTTTTAAAAGTTATTCATCGTGTTATGAAAACATGTTCATAGAGACTTCTTCTCTCTTCTGAGTTGTCTGCATATTATAATTAAAGCACAGGGGTTATTCATTCCGTGAAATCGCAAACCACTTTTGAATAAGATCTAATTTCTAATTTATGCGATGCAACAATCTTACATATGCCGTCCTTCGATCTGAATGGTTAGGCCCCGAAAAAAATGTCTAGTATTCCACCATCAATACTTAACTCATTATAAAGGAAATCGCAATTATTGAAATAATCAATTGAAGTCTTGTAATCATTGCAATCAAATGTCACCACAAAATTCTAAAAGAAAATAGTTGGGCGTTATTCTTGCACCAATCAGTAGTACTGGAAAAATAACAATAAATTACTTAACAAAATTTTCGGAATGAATTAAACTGAAATTTTACGCAAAAAGACTTATACATCCACTCCTTTATGAAATGAATTTTATCTCCGCTGCAGCAGATCTTTCCATCGACAAGGTTAACTACTGAATCAAAATTTTCGTCGCAAATAAAATTCACAATTCATTAAAAAATAAAAACAAACTCGTGGCTCAAAAAGAGTTGCTTCGAGCTTGTTACGCGCGGAGAGCGAGGCGTGCAGTCGCGCGACGCCGCGTTTGATCGCGCGGGTAAAAAGCGGCGACGCAGCGTCGCGACCGGCTCATTTTCCGCCGAATCGGCGGAATCAGGCCGGGCGAAGTTCAGCCCTCCCCCGCGCGAGCGAAGCGTCAAAGCCGGCCGAGTTTACTTTGCGGGGTGCGCCGCCGCGCGTCTCTTTGATTCGTCGCGACTCAAAGCGCGCCGCGGCCCACGTGCACTCCCGGGCGCGCGCAACTGAGCGAAGCCTGTGTCTGTTTGCGGCGCGTCACGAGTCTCTATGGTGGGCGCATCAGTCGCGTGGAGAGGGGGTGAGAACACAGGGCGAAACGTCGTATTGCGACCGGGGGGTTCGGGTATCGCTGTGCACTGCTACACGGTCGTACGTTCACTTTACGGTGGTGTTGTTTCCGGACAGGAGGCATCCGGACGGTATATATTACTTACCGGCTGTGGATCGATGACTAAACGATTTTGTTTAACGTGGAACTATGAGGATAAACATTCTATCTAAATATAACAGAGTGAAAATTCACATCGAAAGAGTAAATATTCACTTTTTGTACGTTATAATGCGTTCATTTTTTCGATAAGTGGACGATTTATAACGTTAAAAGAGTGAATATTTACTCTTTCATATTTTTAATATTTAGAGAGTTGATTTTTTAATTTGCTGTTGCTTTTGTTTTGTTTGTACAGTTTAATATTGTCGGAAGTATGTAATTTATTTTAATTATTTATTTATTATTCTATTTTTTACAAAAACAGAATTATTTATACCCTTTAATCATCTTTGTCGTGTATAAGTAACATTTAGAAAAATATTTATCTTATATTTTTAATAAAAACATTTGTAACAAAGACAAAAAAATTTGTGAATGTTAAAACTTTGATAATTTTAAATTCAAATTTCATCAATCACGATTATATCAAAGGAATATATAATATATAAATCGCTTAATGTAATTATATATTTAATACTATTGAAGCGTTCTTAGGAAAAAAGGCACTTGTGTATGGGGTTATTCTTAAATAGAAGAATTATCTTTCTTCGTAAGAACGCCCCAATTGTTTATTTAGGACTTTTCGTTACTCCCAACGAGATACTCGCCAATTTGGTTTCCTTTTATATATGTTTACTTTAATTCTCAAACTAAAAGAAATTTGTGCATTATTTAACCTCAATTAAAAGTTAATCTTTTTATTGGTTTTATTTTCAGATAAATAAAACCGATAAAACCGATAAAAATAAATAAAACAGATAAATAAAATAAATTTTTATTGTAACCATGGTTTTATTTTCAGATAAAAACGATTAAATCCTTACATCATTATCATAACTTTTGGTTTTTAAGATTCTTTAAGTGTTTTAACTATTATCTAAGACAATTGACGATGATTGTTGAGCAAAATTGTTCTTATAAACCTGGATTGCTAATGGTAATAAATTGAGAAAACCAAGAATATAGTGAATAATTTTTTTTGCAAAATAATCTTAATTTAAAGATTTATCATAACGGTGATTAAAGGATTAATTATAAATTAATTAATATTTAAAAATTCTGGTAAATAAGTTACATTAAGCGAAGCGATGTACGTTAATTTTCATAGGTTGGAAAAATGCATATGCTCCAGTGACTTTTAATAGAATCACAAAAGCACCCTACTTCTCCTAAAAGTTTCGTTTTTAATTCAATTGAAAGAGAATATCAAATGCATAAACGGTTCCAATGTGCAAATGCAAACTTCGCGGAATCATTTACAGCTGAAACTTTATTAAAACGAAACGCTGCAGCGGCGGCTCAATTTAATAAACCGGTGCGTAAGCCAAAGTAGTAAAGATCCGGCTCACGTTAGACAGCTGAATTATACACCGGCGCTCGGGCATCTCCCTCTTCTTTTTTCGCCTTCGCATAAAAATATCGCGTTGCACGCTCATTACTCGCTTCCCTTATCAAGCCGTTTTCTGACATAACGAGAATATTCATCGAAAACCTATTAATAACAAGGGGGCGGCGTGTATGCGAGCATTACCTAGATGCCGTCTAAACCCACCTACCTGCTCCGCAAACTTTCAGCGTCGGGAAAATCACGTAAAGCATCCCGACAAATTCCCCGGCGTTAAGCGCACCCAGCGTTGACTCACGTCCGAGCCACGAATATAACCCCCCCTTTCCGACCCCCCGCGGGTCCAACAACAAACTCCGGTGAAACTTTGAACACACGCGGAACTATTGCAAAACTGGAAGACCCCAGCGACATGCGAAAAGAGTTAACTTTTTCCTTAGCGCTTTCTAGTAATCAGGGTTGCAAATATTTCATTCAATTTTGAATTTAAATTAGACGTAATTCATAATTCACTTGTTAATCGTTGATTTGCGCGAAAAATAATTTACAAATGGTTTTAAATAACTTAACTAACTAGAAAGTAAATATTTTTTAAAACGGTTTTTTAATTATTTTTTGTGTAATTCAACAATTTAACAAGTGAATTGTGAATTATGCCTTACTTAAATCCATAATTCAATTAAGTATTTGTAACTCTGGTAATAATCCACTCTTATGCTAACTAACAATATACTGAGAAAGATAGGACGCGAAAAATTACTATTTTTTTGGTGAACGATTTTTATAAGCTAGTAGCATTTTTGTATTAAACTTTTATATTAATGTTTCCTTATTGTCAAGGGTCGCCCTTTTAATAGAAAAATGTTAATAAATATTTTACTCAGCAATGGCAGGATGTTGTAAAGCTTTTATAGAGATAATGTAATTGGTTAATTATTAAATATCCGGTTGAATGATTAAAAATCTTTTCTTGATTATTTCATTTTGATATCAATTATTAGAGAATTGTATGTTTTTTTAAATAAATTAACGAAATGATCCTGAAGTTTTTAAGTGTTTTAATTATACTGAAGCTAAATAATTTTTTTGAAATGTAAATGCGCCCTCTAAAGTTGAATTAGTGAAAAACCACTAAAATCAGTAGAACTTACTCCACTAATCACTGAATTATAGTGGAGCTCTTGTCACTACTTTTTAGTGAAATTCCACTAATTTTAATGATTTTTCACTAATTTAACTTTAGATAACGGTTTTAATTTATAGTCTAATCTGAAAATTTAAAGACAGACAACCTCAAAACTTACACCAAAAGAGAGAGACAGAGAAAGTGAAGTAGTGGCATGATGAGCTAGCAAGAGAGAGAAAGATAAAGAACGAGAGATTGATAATAAGATAGTACGAAAGCCAGAGAAAGAGAGCGATAAAGTCAGATAGTGAGACTAAAGAGTGAGACAGTGCGAGAGAGATAGAAAGAGAAGGAGGTGGGAAAAATACGCAAGGTCGCGTGCGTGAGCATTCGATAAAAGGCACCGGAGGGGGATGCCGCGAGTTTATATCCGCGCGGGTGAACGCGAGTGAGCGGGAGGGAGAAAAAAGGAGCATCGCGCGCGGGGCGCTCGCACCAAGGCTATCGAGGCGCATTCCGGCGCGTTCGCCCGAGTGACGACGCCGAGGCCTCGGCCGCGCTTGGCTCCTTTCTTTATGCACCTCGCCTTTATCCTGCGCCCGTGCAAATATCGCGGTTCCTCCTTCGCGGCGAGCTTTTCCCGGCGCCCTCTCTATTATTACGGCCGCGCAAGGAGAGAAATTAGCTCGGTCGAGGAACCCCACCTCCGCCGCACGACGCGCGCGAGCCTCTTTGTTGCGCGGCGCCCGAGCGAGCTTTGAGAAATTGCATCGCGGGAGGAAAAGCGCCCGATGCTTATCGGGGGGATTGTTTTCTCAGATTGAAGGCGCGCTTAATTGAAGCCGCGCTATTTTATTTTCGAGTCGAGGGTGCGCAACACTCGCGAGCCGGTGCTTCGGTTTATCACGCGGAGAAAATGGTTCGATGAAAATTATCCTAAAAATAGCGGTAAAATTTACTAGCTGATATTATAGATTCTGGACAGATTTTATTAACCTTCTTGAAAATTAGCAGACTTCTGGACGAATTTTACTAACCGCCTTGTAAAAATGTTGGATCTCTGGTCAAACTTTACTAACCGGTTTGTAAAAATTAAACAGTGTCTATTAAAGATCACCAAAAAGGGAAGGCGACCCAAGATTACCGTAAAAGTTTCATAGTTTTTGCCTAACAATTATCTCCTCTCTTTTTACATACTTTTCGAAAATTTTGAATACTGCTAGCTTCTATTTGATATAAATTATTTTTTTAAAGTGGGTGGGGTATTGTAAGTTAGCTGACAGTTTAATTGAAAAACAATTTTAATTAGATATCGCGCCGGTTGATGAATAAACTTTAGATACTCCGTGGGCGTTTAAGATTTTACGAGCCATTACACCGGCGACTCCGTTTCATAATAACTCGAATTTTCCTCGTATTTCACGTCAAAAGTTGACTCTCAAAAGCGAGGTTCATTAAAGTTGTGCAAAAAATTTCAAAAGCTGAGCCGAGCACAACTCATTGTTCTAACGCTGCGCTATTACTCCCAACTAGCGGACGTAAAAAAAGTACGAGCGCAGCCCGAATAGCAAGAAACGTTTCAGAAACGTTTTTCAAACCAGTGTACAGGAGCCAAGTAATGTTACTTCGAAAATTTTCACTGCATTGCACTCTAGAGTTATTGAAGTGTCCGGATTATTAAGTATAAAAAAATGTTTCTGAAACGTTATTTCAGAAATCGTAACAAACGATTTACTGCTTTTTGTAACGTTTGCAATATAAATATAGTATATATAGAGTGGCATGATTCAGCGAAAAATATGTTTGTTAATGCACTTTTGAATTCTTTCAAATACATCATATTTGAAATGTTTACGATTAAATCAGGAGCTTTAACGTTTTAGAAACATTTTTAAAGAAGTTTCATAAATATTTCGTCTAATAAATATACGAATATTTCAACTACTTTGAAACATTTCAAAAATATAAGTAAATCCATCGATGTAACATTACTCTCAGTTTTTTAGGTCTTCGTTGAAAAAACGTTTCTGCAACATTTTGCTATCGGAGATTCTCGCCTTCAGCTCCAGTAAGCAAAAAAAATGTAGGTCACGCTAACTGTATCGCGGAAGATCGAGATCCGCGCCTCTTCAATTCCCACTTCGTTCCATTATCTCCCCGGCACCTCTTATCTAACTTCCGGACTAATTTTATCATCGCTAAATCCACCCCCGCGAAATGCAAATCTCCCCTCATTTCGGATCTCCCCGGCCGCTCGAACGAAGAATCTCCGTAAAAGAGGCGCTGGCAGAAATTACGGGAATTATCCGAGCGAGCGGTGGCGATTATCTCTCCGTCTGCAGTTGACGAGTGAGGAAGGAGAGAGGAAAAAAGACCCCCTCCTCCCTCCGGGTAAAACTGCAGCGGTTAATGCAGCGACGCCGTTGCCGCGTCCGTCTCTCTCTTTCTCGCTGTCGCTCGTCTGCGTGGCCTTTTTTTCCGTCCTCCCTGCAATTCGCATCTCGTCGCCTCTTGTTCTCTCTCCTCTGCCCTTTTGCACAGTGGGAAACGACGTCATAGCCGAGCGTCACGACGCTCCGCCGGCTTCCGACGCACGGCAGACGTCCACTCTCTTACTCTCGTAATGGCGGATGTTTTCTCCGGAGCTACCCACTCTTCTTCCCTCCTTCTACCCTTTTTTTCCGCACTTTTTTTTCGTCGTCGCTTTTAATATAATGCACGGCGATTTTAATTGGCCGGACGGTGGTGGTGCGGATCTCTCGTGCGATTGTGTATACACGTCGCAGCGACGGCGGTTATTTTAAGACGCGATATGGGGACAGGCAAAAATCAATAATCGGAAGAGTTGGCACGTCTGATTAATATAATGCCGCGCCGTGGGAAATAGTTGACGCTGTCGGGGTAGCGGGGTGTCGCTGGCATTGAGGTCTTTATTTATTTATCGGTATAAATAATGCATTTTGATTACACGTGGTGGAAAGCTGCGTGAGCACACCTGCATTGGGGGGAACTTTCGCTAGGATATTTTTACTGATTTTTTTTACGACGTGCATTATGGGTGCGAAGGGGTCTCGATGTATCGAAGCGGTGCGGATTTTATCGAATTAGCAAGGTTAGGGTTATGTCTGTGTGCTCTTTTCTAATTGCATTTATCTGCAATCGAATTATTTTTCACTTTTAGTTCTTTTTATATACGATTTTTATACACGATACCGTAGACGGGTAATACCTTGAAATACTTCGTCGATCGTACAGAAAATTTTTAATCGCTTTAACTGCTGTGCACGTTGGCAATCAGATTTCTGCCTTCGTATACTGCAGTGCAAAAAGATGACAGTTTTATAAAGTGCCTGAAAGAAATTCATTCTATGTTTTCATTATCGCAAAAAATATTTGTATTTCACATCGTAATTTTATGTTTCCATTTCGTGACATATATAACTAAACAAGTTTTTATGTAAATTTGTAATATACGTAAAAAAACGAATGCAAGAGAGCCGGGACAAAATAAAACAAATGAACAAGAAAACAGAACAGGAAGATAATCTTGTCTAGCTTGCAACGCTCGAATTAAGTACATAATCTTCTTTCTGTTCATTTTTTCGAATAATCCCTCACGTAATGAAAACTGTAGGGAACATGTGGAAGTTGACATTTTTTTTCTCACCTCATTCATTTTTGTAAATGCAATTTAATGCAATTTTTTAAATTATTATATGGAACAAAGATAGACATTGATATTTTTTGCATTTAAATTAAATTTGCGTAAATTACTGATATTTTTTTAATTTAATTAATCGAAAATGATGTAAATAATAGATTGTAACAGTGTTTATAAGATAATGCTATTAATTGATTACACGTGCGGTAATATCACAGTTAACTGCACGATTACAAGATTATATTATTTACGTCATACCCTCCAATGAATGGAAACGAATTTCTATTAAACATCTAATATTATGCAATACCTTAATAATGAATAATTTTATGAACCTTATAAAATTAGATGTATCTAATTTCATTGTTTTTTTGTTTTATTTCAGGTAAGTCACAAAAACGCATATATAGTCGCAGAAAGAATGAAATCAGAATCGTAAGTTATTTCAACAATGCATTTTATTGTTTTCGAACTAAATTAATTGAAATAACATGTGTAACCCTCTTACGACTGCATTAAATTAATTAAATATTCCCTTAAATTGTCAGCGATAGTGAATCATACAATGTCCTTGTAAATTTGCCAGGGTCGCGGCGTCTCTCAAAGAAACATTTGTCTTTTAGAGCGATGAAATGTTAGTCGCATTGCAGAGTTGACTTTTGGCAAAGGTCGCACTGGGAAAACACAATTCTGCGATCGTACAGTATGTAGGGAAAATACGTGGAAATTTTCTAGGACGCGTGCCAACTCGTTTTATTCATGTTGCCTCCTTTCTGTCATGTGCGTGATGAGTTCTCAGTCTGCTAAGGGATGAGACGCTGCTTCTTTGGAATACTCAAGGATGCGCATAAAACACGCGTATTTTTTCGCAGAAAATTTGTAATCTAAACTCAGTTTCATATTCTTCTTTTAATGTTTTTTAGAATGCGCACGTCTGTACATATTTTAATCGATACATAATCGATATACTTGTTTATACATTTAATTTCATTATATTTTTAGTATGAGAAGCTTTTAAATGTAAAGTTATAATGTAAATATTATTTTTATGATAAAATTAAAGGGCTTTTTTGTGCTAATATCGTTTATACATTTATGTATTTACATGTTCTGATATAGGATTGGCCATATAGTTAATTTATTACTCACTATTGTTAACATCTCACTTTTTTAAACTCAATAATTTACGTTCTATAATACAAAAGTTGTTCATATTATTAATATTTTGACATTTGAAGTCGAAATTTTTTTTACCTTATATAAAGTAAAGCAGAGGTAGTTACTTTATGAAATGTTTTCTTGGAATTTAGTGCAGTCAGCCACAACAAAACATCGACCAATTAAAAAGATTGTTAAAGGTTCGTGTAAATATCGATCAGTAGATAATTGAACCTGATTTGATATTTGTTCCCTTTATTAACTGCAATGTTAATAAATATTGTATTAAAAAATTCTGAAATCAATATTCCCACATAATAAAAAAGCAGATCCTTTGTTTTGTTTTACTCGCCATTTAAAGTCGACATTAATCTGCGAAATTATAAGAGTACTCATGGATAAAAAATAAATGAAAAAAGAAAGAATACAGAAAAATTCGAAAAAACAAATTTTAAAATATTCCACCCGCATTCAATCCATCACCCATTCTTTTACATACACCAAAAGGATGTTATAGATCGAATATTCCACTTGCTCTTTTAACTTCGCATTTTTAAACCCTCCAATCCGCGTCAAATATTTTTCCAATTTAATTTAATTAAATTGACGCAAAAAAAGGCCCCGCGCGCACTGGAAACGAAATCGGCGCAGCGATCGACGCGCACGCCATTGATCGGTGAAAAACTCGGCCGATCGCCCGAGGCAAACAAAACAATCAAAGCGTTAATTCACCGACCAGTTAAACCGGCAATTAACCGGTCAGCGTATAGAGCGAGCGAGACGGGGCGAGCGGGGTGAAGGGGTGGGCTAAGCGAGAGAGGGAGATAAAAGAATACACGGCAATTCACCGCGAAGCTACTCCGGAGAGCACAATGAAATAATCAATTAACGATTTCCTCGTAAAGTTCCGCGCGCTCGACTTGTCCCGGCCGCGCGAGCACAAAGCGGCTCAATCAGCGAGTCCGCACGCGCGCTCAGCTCGGCAGCCTCCGCTATGAATAATCGTGCGCCCGTGCACGTAACAATGCGAGCGCACTCGAGGGCGAGGGCGAAGGTGGGCCGCGTGGATGGGAAAAATTTCGTTGTTGAGCGAAAAAGTGGTCGGTCAACGAGTTACTTTTTACTTTACGCTGTAGTTTATTAAAATTTCGTGTATGTAAGTGCACTTGTGCATTCTTGCCTTTATCCCGTTATTGCATAAAATAGTGTTTGGTACTTGTATCTAAAGTGATACCTCTGACGTACTAGTAGCAAGAACTACCTTTTTTACCGTGATGTCATCGACGTGTGAATTAAACTGCAGTCCGTTTTTTACATTACTAGCAAAAATTCAAAGCCACCTCGGATATCTCATATGTATTCATTTTCCTAAGATGCATTAAAATTTTTGGGTTAGACAAAAGCTTTTTGAGTTGCAGCGCTATTCAACCGGATGTACTCATGAATCAATCAAATCTCGTTTTTAAATGCTTCCCTCACAACATACTGCCATCGATTTTTTAAGAGAGAGAATTTTGTACTTTGTACATTGTTTAATCATATTTTTATAGATCTTCATAGTCTTTTATCAATCTTTTTTCATATTCATTTAAATCCGATGAAGCAGAGTTGGTAGTTGCTATCGGTGCACTACCTAAAGTAAACATTCGAGCTTTTTGCGCTAAAAGCATCGGGAAACGGGTGGTCGGGGAAATTTTCCCAGAGTGATGAAAATAAACTGCGCCAAGTCGAGGAGATTTGCGCATTTCGCAATTCATATCGTACATCGCAATTATCAGGGGATACTTAATCTTTCAAGTGCGAACGTGCGAATTAGAAGTTGATTCGTGCTCTGCTCCCGGACGGCAGTAGTTGTAGCCTGTTTTTATAAAACTTGTTCCAATTTCCATCTGCATTTCTCGATATCGAAATTGTCCCACGGTTAAAATTCAAATTTAACAATCTCGATTACTGTAACGGATACCTTCCTGTTAAATACATTTTACGTAATGGCTTATTTGTTGTCATAAAATGGGCGAAAAAGTATTTCAAAATACTTAGGGTAGTTCTTAGCCAATTACGCAAGTCATATAGAAGCTCATTTTACAAAAGATGATTATAAATAAATTTCAATAGAATAATTTAAGTTATTGTAGTGATTTCTAAACATCGATTGAATCACATCTCATGAATATAAATACTTTAATAATAATTTTATTTAATTTCAAAATAGTCGATTGATTATAGGTTACTATAAAAGTAACTATATGTGTATTATTTTGCGGTCGGGTTATTTTTTTTATGAATAGAAACAGAAAAACAAAGAAGTGAATTTGCACGAATTAATTAGAATGAATTCAATTAACCATTGCGACTTAATTATGAAAAAAAAAAAAAAAATCTTTTAAATATGAATATAAAGAATCCCTTTTTCTTCACCAACGTATGATCTTGCGATTAAGACATACTTCAAATTTTACATGTCAAGAACTACGAGATTAATCAGTCTCATGTTGCACAAATAGATTTATTATTCAATAAACTAATTCTTCTGAAATGTTCATGCAAGTTTTGAAAAATAACTCCATTCACCTAATAACTACCTTAAAAAACAGTCATCTCGTACTAGTGCTCGGATCAGTACATTTTTATCAAAATTAAGTAAAGTAGACCAGCCGTCAATGCTTAAACCCTCGGCGCTCGGTCCCCCGGCGTTTCGCCCGCATTAATTCACGTGAGAGGAGCTCCAAGCGAAAAAGTCGAAGCTGCGCGAGGCGAACAGCGAGGCATTGAGAGCGAGAGGCATCCGTCTCGCTCGCGGCTCTTCTGCGAACTCCCGTAAGGGGATCTATAGGACGTCCCGCGTTCGTGCCGCAGTGTCAGCTGCTGGCTGCCGCCGCTGCAGCGCAAAAAGAATTGCCGAGAGACAAAGATCGAGCGGGACGGAGAGTAAGACGCGGCTCGGGATAAGGACGGCCGAAGAGACACGAACCCGCGGGGCTACGAGGGGGGGAAGATAATGCAATTGGAAAGAACCGCGCGGAAGGAGGACGGGAGCTGAAAGAATTGGACGCTGACATAACGGACGTGTTTTAATCGGATCGACTATGGAAATTGTTTGGCGCGGTCTCTCTCTCTCGTCGTGGAAATTGTGCTCTCTGGTTAATGTCTGGATGTACTTTCCCGGCGCGTCGACGATTTTATCGGTACTGAAAGTGGAATTACGCTCGAATTATAAAAGTAGCTCGAAGTAGTTTGGAATTTTATAATTCGATTGGGGATGTTTTTTTTTTGGTGATAAGGTTTCGTGCCTCGATTACTCTATTCGATGAAGCTGGTTTACGCACGGCTTCATGAATCCCACGGCACACTTTTTTCGGTGCGTGCAAATCAGGATACGTGAGATAGCAACTGTCGAAGATACGTGACTGGGAAAAATGGAAAAATGAGATATCAAAACACGAGTAGCGTCGAGAGTACGGGAATACGAAATAACGGGGCTGAAAAAACATGTTGGGAACTAGTAAGAGTTGTTTACGGACAGATTGACATAATTTCTGAAAGAAGCTCTATTTTTTTCGTTTCGATTAAGATTTGTGTATTAATATCGATATTTATCTTCTTAGAGAAACATTTTATTCAGATTTTATCAAATTGAAAGAGAGTGTAAATAATAACATTAATAGTAACATAAATTTTTGCAACGTTAAATATACATTTCATTATTCGTAAAAAAAATAATAAAAATTTTTAATTAGTTAAAAAAAATGTCATGAAAAATATCATGAAATCAACCACAATTGTTCACGTAAATTATCGTACAATTTTCTTGGTAGAAAATGAACATTTTCTAAGGACATTTGAAACATTTTATCAACAAAACATAAGCCTAATATAATCGAATTGTTTTGGATGATATCTTCATCAATATCTTCACTCTTAGATTTTGTGCACAATGTACATAAAATTAGACATGTACTTAAAAAAAATAGATATAAGTACATTGGGATAAATGCAACTTTTTCAATTAATCAACTAAACATAATATGGTTATTCAAAAACCATATCATGTCCTCTATTCTAATATTCGAATAAGTACATAACCATTAAGTTATAGAAATGTTGCGCGAATAACGTTTACTCTAGTTTATTGGGAAGCAACATAATATATATGACATATGATTGACTATACCTATATATATGGTCAGCTGACAATATGGCGTC
>JAXIUT010020658.1:0-18373 GCA_035586675.1 Eurytoma californica | reverse complement strand
GAATAATTTAACACTTAAAGGAAGCAAAAGCAGTCGAACTAGATTTAAAACAAGTAAACACCAAACTGGGAAGATTTAAATATTGTCGAGTGATGATACTGTCCGTCAATGTACTAAGTACTTGACTAGCAATTGACACAGTATATTCCCGACAATATTCAAATGTATTCCTTTTCTTATAAATGTAAAAAGCAAATTTACTTTGAAAGTTATTAATTTAAAATTACTAGTAAAAAAATATAATAAAATTGTTCTAATTATTCAATAACAATTTTAAAGTTGTATTAAGTCATTTTTATAAAAATAACGATCTAGTCCCACGAATATAATTTTAAGGTTTCTTTTTTGCCCCCGACGGTCTGGGATATTTTATCGCGGGCAATGATCAATAACCGAGCGGTCGCGAGTGGAATCGCGGATCCCCATCGTGAAAATGCATGAAAATGAATCCCCCTTATTAAGGTGAGAGCCCCCGGGTTTACGTAAGTGCTACGCCCGTGTCTATTTCGGTACCTCCTATCAGCGAAATCCCGTTGCGCGGCCCACGAGAAGTCGTGATTCGAGAGTCCGCACGAAGGTGACTCGCACGCCCGAGCTAACGATGAGAAAAGCTGGATAGTCCTTGGGTGTATACCGACTCCTTCGTTTCCGGTAGCTCGTCGGGCTATCTTCAGCCGTGTTATGTTTTACCGATGATTCATTGGATTCGCGTGCTCGCCGATTGAAAAATTTCGCTGCTCATTGCCGGGATGTCTGCGGAAGTGATAAGCCAATGTTTTAAGTATAATATACGGGCAAACACTATGAAAACTTCGACGAAGGGCAATGTAAAAGTCCAATTATATATATCAATAAGAAGCAAGGAAAAGTGCAACATTATTTTGAGGAGAAAAAGAAAGTTACAGGATTTTCTCGTCTGCTCCAGCGGAAGCTCACAACTCAATAAACTCGGAAAACTTGGAGTAGTATAGCATCGCGATTTATCTCCTCCCCTTTCCCGTGCTTTTTCCAGCATTTCGAGGGCGCGTCCCGGGGAATGAAAATTCGCCCAGAGACGGATGCAGTTCGGGTGCGCCGGCGCCAGGCCGCGTCTAGACACCCTCGTAACCACGTACCAACCCCACCCCTCGTGACGCCAGACGCGGGCGACTCGCCGTTACGCGGCCCGTTCATTCACTCGCGCGCGCGCTTTTTATCGCCGGCGAGCAGCTGCTTTTTTGCTCCGATTGAATTAAAAGCTGCCGCTGGCTGTGCGCTCGGATCCTGCCATCGTTACCTTTTTCGTGCGTAATTATGAAATATTAGCGTCGGCAGCCCCGGAGACGGGAAAATATGTCTCGGAATCAATTATGACGTTGAGCGATTTTTCTTTAATCACGGGTCATTCCGGCCAATTTTTACTCGGCCGAGCCCCGAGAAATAATTTAATTCTTTTGTCGTTGTTCTTTGATTAAAAACGTTGACGACTTTAGTTGTGATGAAGCAGAGTGCCGCTAGGTAATAGTTTTTTCATCATAATTGCTGGGGCTCGCGAAATAGTGCCTCAGTGGTACATTCATTGCGGTCGCTCGTAAAAAATTTATTTAACTGCAGTAAACTCCTGACCTCGCTTTCAGGCCGGATCCGCGTGAAATTCCGCCGGTGAGTTGCAGAACTATTTTCAATGAAAAATTAACTTGATTACCAACTAGAAAATCAATATTGCCGCGCTTTCAAAGATTCAGCCCGTTGGTTTCATTAGCATACTTCCCCAAGTATTGGATGACTGAAAGTCAAATAGATCTTGTAATTAGCTTGGCCAATTTAAATTCACTCTCGAAACTGTACTAATCTGTAGCTTCTCATTTAGCGGTCTAATTAAACTACTGCTTTCTCAATTGGTTTTACCATTTTCTAGTTTTACAAATTGGTCAGACGCTGTTAATTTTCGGTAATATACTTCAGTTAATTTGGGATGTTACGCGTAGCGAATGTTATAGGCAAATTAGTGTAGCATTAAAGCAATCTGCTTGATTAAATTTACAGCATAGCATTGTAACAATTACTCAGAAAAGACTTAATTTTTCAATATTTAAAAATGCCAATTTATACTAAACAGGTCACTTTTTTGAAAAAAATTCTCTCTGTGCACTATTTCTCTAATATCAAACTTAATTGTATTTCTTTTAATGGATTAAGCTCGTTAATGATCATGTGGAAGCGATAATTAGTATGAAAGCAGATAAGATAAAATGGAAGAAGCGGTGGATATATCCGAAGCGCTCCCGTATTCGCGTATAAGCCTCCTTCCGCGCAATGAACGCAACCGCAGCTATAAACGGCCGAGGGGAGGAGGGAAAACGCAATGCGGCGCGAAGTGATTGAGATTTCGCTGCACGAGCTAACCCTAAAGAGGATGGACCGAGAGCCTAACTGCGTCGCTGCTCGCTCCCCCGCCGCGTTTCGTAATCAGTCCGGACCCTCTTCTCCCGCTCAATGCCTACCTATTTGGATCTTTCAGCCTAGAGGAGAAACATATTGTATCAACGTCCCGTTGCCACTGTTGCGTCCTACTCCCACGCGAAAAGAGATCTTTTTCTTCGTTATGTTTTTTCTCTCGAGCAAAGGAGACTTTTTTTACTGCAAGCGCACAACAAAAATGAGCGTATAAACAAGAATTTGTTATTTTATGCTAGAGTGATTTTCTCTGAAAATATTTGGCTTTGTTCTCGATGGGAAAATTGATACCGAAGCTCGCAAGGCTGTTGCTTCCATGTTGTAGTTTTAATACGGCGACGCCCCGGGGCTTTCTCCTCGCTGAAAGAGACCAGCGTACGTTCTATTAAATCCATTTTGCAATGTTTACCGAAATAAGCTAATATAATAGGTAATATCCAAAGAATCATTTTTAAATTAATGCTAAAATAAATTATCTCGATCAGAAAAGTCGATCTAATTTCAACGTACATGCAGTGCCGCAGCAACGATTTATTAATTTGCAAAGGGTAACAAAGTCGTGCATGTGACCCGAAGAAAAGTCAAGGTGGAAACTTATATTTGACATTTGACCGATTGATCTGCTTCTTTACCTCGTACGGATCCTCAATTTGAGATGTTGGTCACCTCTGCGGTTGATTCATGCATTATTCGCTCATCCTCCGAAAAGGCGTGAGTTTTTATTCTGCCAACGTTATTGGATTCGTAATCCATGTAATATTTATATAGAGTACGTAATTTAAGAATTTAAGACTATTGTGCTTTTTACGGAATTCCAAAATTACTCGGTTATAAAACACAATGTTCAAATACAAAAATACATAATATGTGAATTCTTATGTTGTAAAAGTCTAAAACTATTTGAATGATTTCTCAATATTAATTTATTTTTTTCTAGATGTCTTTCTTTATTGTCTTCGGAAAAATTTGAAAAATTCCATCAGCCGTCCCTCCAGCTTATCTCCGTGCTCCCCGACCCCTGACTACCGTTTCGCAAGTGTGCGGCGACCCCTTCTCTTCTAACTTTCGGGTTTAATGGTTCCTGCTTAGCGTTAGTGAACGCGCAGCGAGGGTCACATCCCGTGTGAAGCGGGGGCCGTAAAAATTCCAGCCTATACCAAATGGAGGTCAAATTCGCGGCAAGCCGATCGACGGAAAGTTCGTAGTTAAAAACATTTTCGACGACCAGTGGTTTTTCCCTTTCGGCTATTGTGTTCAAAATATACTATTCAAACTCTTATACTGACAAAATTATTTGTCTTTGTTGAATATTTAGTTATTTTGCGTGATGCTCTTAATCCTTAGCCTTAAGTTTTTCCCTTTTTCCCAGGTATATCCTTTTCGGATGCGGCGCACGTTGCTAGTGCAATTAGGTCAATGACGCGGGGAGGGTCATCTTGCTAAAACGTGTATACCTGCGTTACCGTTTTTCTTTCCCTGCGCCCTCTGCTTAGTTTGTCAGTCGAGCGAGAGCCTTCAGTCAAGTAACTGCGTTACTCAGGTCTCTCAGCTTAATACCTTTCATTTTTGTACAACTTTATTTGAATAAATACACTTTTATCTCTGGAAGCGATTGAGTTTAATTCTTTCTAGAGTTAGAACCTCAATAGTCTTATTTGGTAATATACGATTTTGAAAAGGTCTACTCTTTTTTAAAAACTGATTGTGGATTGTTCTCATTTCATCGAAAACTGAACTATTCTTTAAAAAGTTAAAGTATATTTTTGAAGTTAAAGTATAATTTTACTCTCTAATTTGGAAACGTGTAAATCGGTTAATTAGAGCAGTTTTTGCCGCGGAACGCGCTAGGAGCAATTAAAAGAAAAAAGGTAATGCGTTCCCGGCAAGTGCCCTGTGGCGGCTTGATGCCAGACGTACGCGCGCACTCATAAATCGACCGCGAAAAGTTGGTGCGCCGGAGCTTTCAGCGAAAGCTCCGCCGATGTTTATGGGGGAGCCCGGCGCACGCGCGAGAGCCCGCGCGATAATCGATGCCCGGGAACTTTCGGCTCTCGAGCGAGAAGGTATACGCACCCGGCTCGAACCCTCCAGCTTTTTTTTTAACGTTCTTATATACGAGCCGATAAGATTAACATCGATTTTTTACCATCAAGACGAAGAGCGTTTTTTTTTAAATTTGTTAGAAATACGATTTCGCATTATTCATGTGCTATGGAAATTATTAGAACAGCTCATGAATTTTTTAGTACGAACAGGCATTTTGAATTATTATATTCCAAGTTTGATGAACATGTTTACTAAGAGTACCTTACCAAATAATACTGTAACGCGAAACTTGCGCTGCCGCTGATTTGTGTTTGATAGCGGTATGGTAACAAGTTTTAATTAGGGATTGGGTTGCAATTTCCAGAGTAATTGAAGCTGAAACCAGGAGCACGAAAAAAGTCGTGCGGTAAATCTAGCTGAGAACTTCGCGAAGCAGCCCGTACTGTAAGTCCGTGTTTATCCGAACTAGCCGTGAGCGAGCGACGATTGAACTCGACGGCTTTGCACGGGGGATAGCGCGATTCGGTGCACGGCGGAACCCGTTAATTATTCCCGCATCAATTAGGCTTTGTCGGCGTTCCAGAATCCGCGAGGATTAGGCGCGCGGAGGCGTCACCTCAATTAGATTAAGAAGCCGCCGAGACTCCAAAATCGATGGTTCGCGGTAACGGCGATTCTAAGCTGCTAGGGGTTCAGCGTAGCTATTGGCCGTCCCGAAACTTCGTCAATTCGTTTACTTTGGGCTAGGGCTCAAGTTCAGGGTGAACCCGCTGATTAGGTACGGGATTTCGGAGAAGTCCGGTCTGAGAGGTGAAATAAAATTGATTTCTCGTGAACACCACTAATTTTGTACGGAAAATATAAGACCTTCGAAAAAGGCATCCCGACGATTCATTTAGGGCGAGAGGCGCGTATTGACGGTAGCCCGGCGAACATCGATTTGGCGGGCTCGCGCGTCGGCCGCCGGCAGCCCGACGTGTGTCCCGCTCGTTACGACACCTCCTCGCGGGCTTATCTCGTCGGCGGGATCGCCGCCGCTGCAGTCTGGATTCCGATCCACCGTTCGGATAGACGCCGATTTGCTTTCACTTCGTTAAGGTTCCCCCTTCGCCCCCCTTTTTTTGACGGGACGGATCGGCAGTTGTAGATTTTGTCGCGCTCGCGGGGTGTGTATCTCGGAAAAATGACGTGTGTGCAAATTGAACGCGAAAGCGATGAGATAATGCCGTTACACGCTGTGCGCTTAGATAATCGATCGATGTTAAATGTCGTGTTATTTTGACGTTTTGCTTATCAAAGTAGATACGAAGGAGGAGGTGGAACGTGAGACGTTAGAATTCCAATCGATTAATTACTGATAATTTTACTTATTAATTATAGCGGAAAATGAAGCTTACATGATAAACTTCACGAGTAGGCTGCCACACTCTCCCCTTAAAAGCTCCATTTTGACGTAGGAATAGGAGTACATCATGTTTATGCTCGTTCGCGTCCTTTTTACTTTAATTTTCTTTTCTCATTTCAGTTATTCTTTCTAATTTTCATCATCCCTTTGTAGCAACTCGCATTTGAAAGTTTCAAATTAAAACCATACTTAAGCTTAAAAAGACATTAGGTACTAGTATAAAAATAGATTCTAAATGTAGCATTCAATTGGAAAGTATTTTTATAAAAGTATCATGTATTTTTAAGCTTGAATGAAGTTGAAAATCAATAAATCTGAGGATTTATCTGGAGCTCGCTTTAGCGAGACGCACCTGATTGGCAGAGCTGAACGCAGTCATCCGGAGCATCCAGGGAATCTGGAGCAAAATGTCAGCGCTGGAGTGCGTAATACAGGGGCGCTTGCTCGTAAGCAGATAATCGACGTTACGATATAACGTGTGTCAAGGTGTGTTTGCCGACAACATGCCGGGGCCCCGTCGGCCCTCTTCCCTCCGTCCCCAAATCTCCGGCTGCTAATCAATCAAATTTCCGCGACGAGAGTGGCACGGAAGGTGTCTCATCAAGCCGGACCGAGCTATATAGCCGTGCGCGCCGATTGCGCTAATTGGCCAATCGACGCAATTAAGAGCTGCGCGCGAGGCACGAAAATTAGAGGCGAGGGCGACTCCCCTACCCTCGGGGACAGTCCATTACCGAGCTTTGGCTCGTTGCAGGTGCCGTCCGTGAATTTTCCTCCTCACAATTTTCCCAGACGCTTATGCGCGATTGTTTCAATTTCATCGCATTCAAGCTCTTCTGATGAATTTAAAATTTTCCGTGAAAACTTGAAATAAAATCAGCCGACGGTTATCGCGCCTATTTCTACAAAAATATTCGTGGACTTCGGCTACATGAAATTCCAGCGGGAGCGGCCTTTAAAAAAAAAAAGCGACGAAAGCATTTTACCGGCGCGTCGCGCGGCAACTTCCGTGCAATTTTAGAGCGCGAATTTCGTGCCTTCCTCGCATAACGCATACCGGACGTCGACGCGCGAACGAGGGGCTTCCGGAATCACTCTAACGTAGTGTATCTTTTTTTTCTTCGTTCGGCGGAATCATTCGCTTTTGTCTTTTTTCACGGCGAGCGCACCCGTCGATACCTTTGCTCGCGGTAGGAAAAAGAGAAAAATTTTTTCACGAGAGGACGGAGAGAAAATCGTCCGTGGGTTATGATTTTCCACGACGAATCGAAAACTTCAAGTGAGGTTTCCACCTTCGCGAAGTACTCGCTCAGTGGGGAATAGAAATCGCACTTTTTATTAAAAGAGAAAGATGGCGCCTCGCCAGGAATTCATTTTCAGACCGATTGAACGTGGAAAAATGAATTTTAGGTGTTTGCACTAAATGCCATTTGTCTAATTAAAGGGTATCTTCATTTTGAATAAAAATTGACATGGCCTTTTAAACCCACGGTATTTTATCAGCCTTTAAAACAAATGAAAAAGGTGACAGCTCTATATACGAAAAGATGAAAAATAATGTTAAAACTGAATTCCTCTGACTGTGCAACAACGTTAACGAATTGAAAAAGTAAATTGCAATAAAATCATTGTCAATTAAGCAAAGTGATATACTCTTTAGTTGCAACAAAAGCGTTAAAGCAATGAAAGCGTTATTGTCCTCGTGTCGCATTTCGTGCTTGATTTCCGGCTCTGGTCGGTATTATTATTTCGAGTCGTGCCGTCGGCGTACGGCAAATGTAATTAGGGCGTTAGCGACCCCCTACGTTCCTAGTGGGGTGCGAAAATTCGGACCAGAGCATTTGCATACTTGCGCTGGCCCGCTGGAGTACCGTGTAAATGAGACCGTATCTGCGCGCTTGAATACCTGGTGCATCAGGTGCACTGAATTCTCCGTATAAGTGTGATAAAAGACCACTGAATTCGCTCAAGGTAATTGAATTACTTCGCTTTACTTTTCATGTGCTTTACTCCGAATATATTCGGCCTAACTATGCGAGAATCTCATATCTAACTTAAGCGCCAGAAAGTTTAATTTGATTTTCATTTAACAGTTTAAATTTATCATAAAGTAAAAAAGAATTGCATCAATGCTTACCAGTGCGTTCAATAAAAGAGATCGTTATTAATGAAACGTACCGTCAGTAGCAGCCTCGTAATCGATGGAAGACGCGAGCACCGCAGCAACATTAATCGGCGGATGGAAATTCTATCAATGGTATATAGCGAGGCAAAAGTTGGAAGGGGGCCATACAAGTGCCTCCGATATGGGAGAGGCTTCATCGCGAGTCTGCGCCGGCGTCCTGGCCCTGTCCCTTTGGCCGGGCGCTATGCGCGCGCGGAAAATTAAAACCCGCACCGGCAATTAAGGCGAATCGCTGGAATTCCGCGCGGCGACTCTTTCGGCCGCAACCTCGCGCCAAATGGGAAATCGATGTAATAACTTGATTAGTCCCGCCCGGCCCCGCGGACCTTGCCAACGAGCCTCGCTCTCCTCTCTTCGCTTTATCCCGATTGCGTTTTTGCGGCCGCATTCAATTTCAACGACTTTTTTAAACTGTCTGTAAGGAGGACTTCGTGCGCTTATATTTTACGAGGTTCTCCTAAAAACTGAGTGCATTACTATTTTATAGTCTGGGAACACACATTTTTTACCGGAATAGCGAAACAAATATCGTTCACGTTTTATTGGCATTATCGATAGTACTATTGGATGCACTTTATTATTTCTTGTCCACTGAATAGTATTTTCTCTCATATTTGTACATTTAATTCACGATAAGGATAAAAAAAAGAAAAAAAGAAAAAAAATCGCCCCTTAAGCTATTGAAAAGACGACAGATCCGATGTTATATCCAAGGCAGGCTTTCATTCGTCACGTAAAACGAATCGACGAGGCGGCGAAATATCCCTCCGATGTATTCTCGAAGGGAAAAGAAAGGGAGCGACTTTTCGCGACCAAATGTGATCCGCGACTTTGCGACGGGTCCCTCCTTTTTTACTGCGTCGACCGCATCGCACCCTAACACTCCTTGATTGCTCAGAAAGCTCAACGCATTGCCCTAGCCGTACTTTTATTAAATTTTTTCTTGAATCCGATTTCAATAAAAAATTCTATTTAATTAAACTAATTTTATTAAAAGTAGGTAGTATGGGGATGTCAATACAATTTCACGAACAACTTCTGTTAATTGCAGATCTGATAATTGCGAATAATAGTTTGAAGATACTTATTTTAATTCTAGTGCTTGTAAAAAAACTTGTTTTGTCGCATACCGATTCATTGCATTTAATGACCACATTTATTCTAACATAAGTGTATGTTATTATGTACCAGATTAAACTTTACTTTGCGAATAAGAATAGGTGTATTTAATTTTCATATATTTTACTGAACGACTAATCACGTGAACGTGTAAAATATTATTTATAATTCAATTGGAAATTCATAAAATACCCATGACGTAATGCATGCAATGCAGTATGTTTCTTAGAACTAAAATACTTTAAATGATTGATTTTTATTCATAAGTTAAAACATTTAGTTTTTTCTGCAATAAAGTTTCTAATTGATTCTTAAAGAGAATTGTGAATGTAAATGATGCTGTACTAACTATGAACAAAATTGTACAATGATGAAATTCTGAAAATTTACATGAAACAGCTGATTTAAAAATGTAAGCAGAAAGCAAAAAGCGAGCGTACGCTCGTAGAGAACTAGCAGATGGAAATATTAAACACAAAAGAGGATGTAAGAGAAAAATTGTACGGTTCAAATGCGCAGCATAAAAGTAAAAATCAAATATTTATTTTTCATATCCTGCGCATGCGTTTGCATTTTAACTGACAGCTGAACTGGAAATGGCGAAATTTTTAAAATAATCACCTACCACCCACGAAGGTATTTTCACAAACTAAACATTTTAGTGTCCTAAAAAAATAAAAAAATGTTCCTTTCCACACCTGAAAATTCTAGTAAGAAACAGGGTCAATAAAAATGTTAGTATTCATCCGACATAAAGAAATTTACATAAGGCGACTGCAAAGGGCGCCGAACAAAAGGGCGAGAGATAAATTGCAGCGGAAAAAAA
Source organism: Eurytoma californica (assembly GCA_035586675.1). Classification (NCBI taxonomy): domain Eukaryota; kingdom Metazoa; phylum Arthropoda; class Insecta; order Hymenoptera; family Eurytomidae; genus Eurytoma; species Eurytoma californica. The sequence continues at coordinate 8,356 of JAXIUT010020658.1, read as the reverse complement.
ACTAATTTCACGGCATTTGAAAGTCCGAAAAGAGCGAAGAGCAACAGCATAGCGAGACGGGGCCTCCACCATAGCGCAGGGTGGAAAGCACCCCCGGTGTACGGTGCTCGCGCGGGGGAGAGGGGCGCGCGACTCTCTCCGGCGGTCGATCTCCCGCCGTTGCCCAGGTAACCGCATCTCGGCCCCTCTCCTGGCGGCCCTGGCCGTCGCCGCCGCCGCTGGCTGGTAGTGGGAGGCGCCGCCGAGAGCTGGCTCGGTCGCGCGCCGCGCCATCTAACCGGTGGCGAGCAGTCGCGGGATGCACCCTGCCGAGGCCTGACCTCGGCTCCTCCGCTCCCTGCGTGTTTACGCGCTCGCGCGCGCCCGCGAGTGACAGTGCCCCGTACAGCGCGAGCTCAGTGCGACGTTCGCCGCGAGTGCGGGAGTGCCCAGTTGACGTGCGGGCCCGAGGAGAGCCGGGAGCCCAGGAGAGACGACACGGTACGAGGGTGCACGAGGCGGCGGGCGTTGCTTCGAGCCGGATGCTGCGCGCCGGTGCAGGCCTCCCTCGGGTTCAAGTGGATCGATAGCGGGAGGTCGCGGCCGATACACCGAGTGACCGAGATGCGGGAGCGCCGGATCCGCGCGGCGATACGACCGATCGATTTTTCGGGTTCAATGACTACGGCGCATCGCGGTCGCCGCCGCAGCCGCCGGTGCATCCGCGGTGCAATCCGCTGCGATCGATAGCGTGGGGGGCTAAGCCCGCCGAAAGGGAGCGAAAGGGAGCGCATGAATCGCGGATGCGTGTCGTGCATCCAGCCGACACCCCCGACGTGAAAATCGATTTCCCGCTGCAGCGCGCCACTAGATCCGAACAGGTCGTTTTTAACTCCCCCCGAAGGGCCGCGAGGAAGAACATCAATAGCTTATACTAACTTTTATTGTTAGTATCACGCGACAGCTTTTAAACGCTCGAATTATATTTTAGACATTTCTATACTGGATTAAGGATTTTCTTTCATTACTGGGATTAGAAATGAAATAATGACCGATGCTCATGATTTTTTAATTTCTACAATTTTAATTTATTTGAAATTTATTTGAATTTAAACCATAAATGATGTTATGTGATCGACTGTCATCCTGAAATAAATTTTTCGAACTCTCAAGATGTTCGAATGCAATGAAAAAATGTACACTGGACTTTTAAAACCGCGTGTACGTACGAAAGTTGCGACACATCGACCCCACGAGCGAAAGAAGAGCAAACGAGCGAGCGGGGAAGAAAGAGAGGAGAGAGCGAGAGTCTGGAGGGCGCAGCCGGTGACAGCGACCCCAGCGGAAAGTTCACGAGCAAATCACGACCCCCCGGCGCGCGCCCGCGGCCGCCTTCGTTAAAAGCGGCCGCCCGCACGTACGCAGCATCGCACGAATTTCCCGTCGATAAAATTCCTCGAGAGGGGGAAAGGCTGCTTAGCCTTTTTTTTTTTTTTTTTGACGGTTCGAGCGCGGTCCGTTGCACGCGCGGGTGGACCGCGCGCTCGTCACGGCGCATGCGCGCTACGCGCGGGATGCGCTCGGCTGAAATTTTTTTTCTCTCCCTGGACAGCCTCGAAAAACGAGGAGCCGAGCGATCGCGCGGCAAATTGATCGAGCGCCGGAGCGCGCGCCGAAATTTCGGCGGCCCGAAGCGCCCGATGGGTTAATGACGACTGCAGGAGGAGTGGATGGTGGCGGCGATCGTTCGATTGACTTTGTTTTCCAACTGATGTTGCGATAGCGCTAGGCTCACGTGCGTGCACCACTATTGGGGCGTTTCCCTTCCTCTCGGAAAATTCGACGCTGAACAGGGCTGGCTCGTAACTGCTTTGTTATGAACGTTGCACAATTGGAAATTGTCTGTTTTGTGCTTAGCTATTTAGATCGTAATTCTAGAAAGTATAAATTTTCTCACATACCTTGTGTTTTGGTAGGTAATTTGTATATGGAAATTCGCCGGCTTCTTGCGACTAAATTATTCAATCTCGTAATATTTGTTACATGAAAATCAGTGTTCATTACATAATGCCCGAGTGATTGTTTAAAAAAACTAGTTTCGCCTTAGAGTTCATTATCTTTCAAAACTTATCAGATGCACTTCGGCAATTAGGATGTACACTTTTTTTGCACAGTTAGTTACCCACTTATTTAACAGCAGTTTATGTAACACCAATCACGAACCTATTGATTCAAAGTGAAAATTCGAAAAAAAAATCACGTTTCTCTTCAGATCGCAAAGACATCAAGCTCAAGCATATAAAATCCACTCGAGCGCCGCAGACATTCGGCCATTAAGTCCCCCGTGATTTAAAGCCTTTGCAAATGAGCAATTCAAAATCGAAGGCGCAAAGGCGATGTTTACGCAGCTACACGGTGCACCGCGCTTCCGCGACTCGAGCCGACGTAAATCAATCAAATTAACTCGTCAAATCCCGCCCGTCGTACGGAGCCAAGAAGCCCTTCGCCGAAAAGCCGCGACGTCGCCCGCCTGGCATGCATATTCATCGGGGCGAGCGCGTCTCCGGGCGCCTGACGCGCGCACCCCCCTCGGGCTTGTTACGCGCGCGAGGAATACCGCGAGAGCGCACCCTCGGAAGCTTTTTCCTCGCACGCATGCACCGCCGTCGAGTGCGCCGCGCCCTTACTTACTCTTTTCTCGCGTGGGCTCGACGTGCGCGCCGAGGGAGCTCACAATGACTTGCCGATGTAACGCGCGTGTACTCGCTTTTTCGTGCGCGACTGCGGCCTTTTCAGATCGTCCGTCTGTCGCAAGATGGGCTTTGTGAGCGGAAAAATTTAAAAATTTATTCCCGAGGTTAAAGAAGGAAATGTATTCAAGTAAAATTTAGCTTTTGTAAAATGCTGAGGAAATAAAATACTTAGATTATATAACTCACCGCAAACTGGATAATTATTTACATTTTTCATATTTGCATTTTTGTATAGTTTTTTTTTGTGACGGCTTGCAGTATACTTGATAATAAAAGATGTTTGTTTTGGTTTTTAAGTTCTTGACGCATGTGCGAAAACGTTGATTGCATACTCGTCTTACACGCTAATTTTAAGAGTGAGGTCAGACTAATGACGGATGATTCAGGCGTTATTATTCACTACGCTTCTGCAGCAAACACCTGCTTCTGCATTTTTACACGACCTCAACAAATTCTTCAGATATTGTATCAGGATGCTCGAAGCGAGAATTCTACGTCGTTGTCACGTCACGTTTGTCGTAAATTTTAACTTGCTCTAACTTTGTTAATAAGTGATAAATTAAAAAAAGAAAAAATACGTATCGATTATTTTTTGATATTTTATCTGAATTTTTCATGCAAACTTGACTCTTTTTCCGGATCTCTTCGAAAAAAATATCTCTAATTTTTCAAAATTTCCTAATGACTCTTCAAAAACTCCGTTACGCCCATTAATCCGATGTAAATAATTTCCCGCGCTAATTCTCGTTAATCGAACAAAAACGAGCGCAGTAATTCGTTCCTTTGGGACCAGAACCCTTGAACCCACATCATCACTGTAGTGCTGTTAAACCATCGAACGCTCCCCTCAAATTAGTAATAAAAAAAAAAGTTTTTAATTCTCCTCCGAGCGAAGCCGAGGAAGCGCTGCCCCCTCGCACCAATTTGAGCCCTCGCACCAATCACAATGCATTTTTTACACGCACTTTCATCGTCGCTCCGATTTTTTGTACCCCCGTCTCATCTCGGCCGGGCACAAGTGGCCTTGCTCTTTGTCTTTCGGCGCGGCGGTGTCGGAGGAGGTGAAAGCCCCGCGACGCCGCACGCGCACCCGCCGGGGGATGGCTGCTCGCGCGCGCGGGGAGATCGAAGGGGTGAACGAACCCCGCGTTTTCGACGGCCGCCGCTCCGGCCGGCCCGAGCTCGGGCTGACCCCGTTTTCTCCCCCGATTCGCTGAATTTCGATATGTAGGCGCGCGAGGAAGTCTTTGAGCTTTTTTTACGACTCGTAGATTTCGCCCTCGAACGTTTCTCTCGCCTCGGAGGCCGTTCACCCGTACAAAAACGTAACGGCTAATCCTACGCAAATGCTTAGTTATTGCTCCTTTAACCCCAAAAAAGTGAAAGCCTCGGGAAGAAAAACTCCTCGACTCTCTCGCGGGCGAAAAACATTTGCGGATAATTCGAGCACGGCGGTGTTTTCCCGGGATTATCCCTCATACTTGTGAGCGGCAAGATAACCCAAAGCGAAAAGGCGCACCCGGCAATGGCATAGCGGCGCATAAGCGAGGCTCGCTCTCGCGTATCGCTGGCCGGGAGAATAAAAGACCTGGAATGGTATATATATTACGCGAGCTGCGCGAAAACAAACTCGCGAGTGCCGCGGAATCCGAGGAAGGCGAAACCACGGGGAACAGCGGAATAAAAGTGGGCGTAATGAGGGACGCGCGAGGCGCCGCGCAAAAAGAGAGGATCAGCGATCTGTCCAAGCAGTTTTTTTTTAACGGACTAGGGAAATAAAGACGCGCGCATAACGAGGTAATTTTATTGAAGATCCACGGGATGCGTTTTGCCTATAGGAGGCGCCGAGGGTTGTTCATACGGGTCGCTCTGTTGTGGGTTCGATATTTTTGTTTTAGATCAGATTTTTTCTGCGATATATGTGATGTGTTTTGAAAAGTTGCAGTTTTTATAGGATGAGTTTAAATTGTTTATACGTAGGATGACGCGAGTGAATGTGCAGAATTTAAAATGGCAATAAAAAATATTATACTGTATATAATCAGAGTTGGATAGCTCTATACGTTGGTCTAAATAATGCACGACAATCTATTTGAAAGGGGTGCATATATACACAGAGAGAAGACGAGATGAGTGGAAGGCAGGATAAGGATAAAGAGGAGGCGGAGGGATCGCGGATCCTTTAATTCGCGCGATATGCGTACTCACGCTCGCATTTTCTCTTCTCATATCAAGCCGAGTCCGCATTCCTTACGCGATGCAGATGTATATACCTATCTCTCTTCTCTCGTTTCTATCTCTCTCTCTCTCTCTCTCTCTTTTCTCTCCTCTCCTTCCGCTGTGCTTTTTGTATCTTTCTCTCTATTATGCCGGATGCATTGCGCCGAGTGCTTGACTTTCGCCATATTGAACAGAGGGAATAACGTGAGAAATTTGAAGGGGTCGCTGCCGGAGCAATGCAAATTATTTACTCTATGAAGGCACTGAAAAGAATTTTTGTGTTACTGGCAAACTATAAATAGACTCCAGCTATATGCTTTGAACTGTTAAAAGTTATTTGGACACGGCTGCATCGATATTCACTCTTTGAAATTCTTGCGTACGTTATAAAATAGCAGTCCCTTGCATTCATACATATTTAAGCATGCATCAAAATTTGTCGAATAAATCAAATACTTTAGCGTTCCCAGCATTTTATCTATTCGCTAAAATAATAATTTATTCAATATTTACAATTTGCGGAACTGCTACATTAGTAAGACAGATAAAAGGATAATATAGCGAACTTTTTTTTAGCGAAAAGACTCGGAGATAACAACCGAAATGAAGTTTACAGCGCGGCTAGCTTCATTCCCATGCATTTTTGTCATTATGTAACGTTTTAAAAGAACTCCGAAAAAACGAAAAGCCGAGGGGGGAATACTTTCACTGTCGGTAATGTACGGCCGGCGATACGTCCAGTGCTTTAAAAGCCTTTTGCAGTCGGGGCTCCTCAAGGTGATCCGTAAATCCCTCGCGCAAATTGAAGCGAGTAACTACGGTAGCGATAATAATTTTAATAGCCGAACGAAGAAGCGTTACCTCAAACGCTTGAATTTTCGCAACTATCCCTCCTGCAGCGTCTAAGGATACATTCCCGATGGCGCATAATCTTTTGCGCAAATTTCGCCGGTGAATGAGACTCCGACGGCTTAAAGATTTTTCCCCGGCAGTAATACACTAATACCCCACGGAAAGGTAAAATTTTTAATCCGTGCATTGATTACGAGGAAAGCGACTCTCGGTCGACTTGTTGAACAAAGGCCCGTTTTAAAAGCGTCGCGGAGGTTTACGCAGAGGCGTAGCAGGCAGCGCTATAAAGCGCCTATTTTACAGGGAAAGCCGGCGCTATCTGCGAGTGCCAAGGTACACAAAGCGTCGGGTATCAATTCCCTTAATTAATCCGTAGCCCCGGCGAAGCCACAGAAACACGGGCCGGCGTCGATACTTTATGGGCGCGTAAAAGCGAGCTCTTTGCACTTCATCCTCGACGAGTCGCCGGGTAAAAGGCCTCTGGCGCGCGCGTGCATCGCCCGAGTCACGGGCGAGCCTTTGACCGTGCGGCGCACGGGCGGGTCACCGCGCCACGGCGACGCGCATTACCCGGCGCGCCGCACTCCGGCGAATAATGGCCAATTATGGCGCGGCGGTCGTTTTCGTCCTACCCCGTCCGCGAGGCCGGCGGCGCCGCCAAGAGGTTGCATTAGCGCTATGTGAGGCCCCGCCGGTCTTATCCTTTTTCACCCTGAATTACGGGGTGAACGTGTTAAGGCTTTTATTGAGCCGCCTTATGGAGCCTTACGGAGTTTAGAGTCAAATAATACGTTTTTTATTTTGCTTTCGCTGCTTACGAAAAGTAAGAGCCGTCGATATACCTCAATACAGGAAGCATCAACTTTATTTTGATAATACCTTAAAAGCAGAAACGACTAAAAATTACGCGGACACTGTTGATTCTTCTAGTACTAAAACTAAAAAGTCTATTCACTCTCTGTGCATAGTTCGGAAGACAGAAAACACCTTCGCGCGTGTCGCCTTTAAGGGGTATACACCGGCATTTCGTCATCGTCTGCTTGAATTTTTTCCAGCGAGCCTCTCGCGGCAAAGGGCCGACGCCCACGCGTCGCGGCGGAATGAGATGAGAGAGGAGGGATAGGGACGCAGGACGACAATGGGGAGTCGAGGCGCGAGAGAGAGAGAGAGAAAGAGAGAAAAGAAGTGCGCGCGCATATAAAGAGGCTGCTGCACCGCGGCCGTAAAACTATGATTTACCGCTTGTCACTGCTGTCTACCGCGTCCCGTTCCCTCCCCTACCCCTCTCGCATTCTTCGCTCCTCATTCTTTCGGCTCGTCGAAAATCGAGTTTTTGTTTGCTCGATTTTCATCTCCATCGTCGAGGATGAACCTCGAATGCACGGGGAGTAAAAAGCGTCGCGGTAATTCTTTTTTTTTCCAAGTCTCCTTCTTGTGTACTGCTCCGGAGTGGAGGGAGCGATTTTACTAAAAGGTAATTAACGTTCGCGGCGGCTAAAAAGTTGATTGCGCGGGATTTCGTTCTGCACAGTTACGGAATTTCAGTGGATTTCAATTTATTATATTAATTGAGAGAAGTTGAATGGAGGGATTACGAAGTTTCGAGACGCCGAAAATTACCCCCATTGTACGTCCTGCGTACAGCGGCAATAATGAAAGGCAAAGTCGAAAATTAAAATTATCCGAATTACATTTTTCTAAATTGAATTCCTCGTCTCACATTTTCTATTCAACGCGTGCAATTATCAGGTATAGGCGCATTAATTAGTAATGAATCCCTTACAATTGTTGCGCATGTATTACGCAAAGTCAATATAAATGAGACAGGTGAATGCATCAAATAGAGGATTAGATCCATTGAAGAATCTAATTTCCCAATTAAACTCAGCTTACCTTAGAGAAGACAATTAATGTCCGAAAAATATTTCATCCAACTTTCGTTTCACCATGGAGGAAGAAGAAGCTCTGGCGCTGATGGCCCCCTGAAAAGTACACTGGTCCGAAGGCGGTAATAAAAAGAAATCTGGGAACCTCATTTTCACGCTCTAATCAGCTATGGCAGATACAGAGAAAGCCGCAGCTCGTCCGAAAGCACTTAAATGGAATCGGCTTCGCACCTGTACGTCCCCTCCGGCCTCTAGACGGGTCCACTCGTCCTCGGGGCCCAGCGCACAGGTATGCGCACGAGACTCGCAGCGTGCGGTCACTGGGTTATTCGAAGATTCTGCGTGCGCGCGCCAACTCACTTTTTAAATGGATTCTGCGGTTTTTAACCAACACAACTTGTCCTCGTGTCCGACGAGAATTTCGCCTTCGCGCGCGTGCACCTGTTCCTATTTTTTCGAAAGAATCTACGCTGTACGTGACGCGACGTGAAATAAATTTTACACTAGATTTAAAATACTCTCATAATGTCAAAGAGTGATTTTTCACTCGATTTGAGTGAAAAATTACTCGAAGGGGGTAGAAAAAACGCAGCCAGTCGGCTTCGAGTGATTTCGCTCTCTTTGAAAGAGTGATTCTGTTCACTCTTATCTGGAGAGATATCATAA
>JAXIUT010020647.1:0-18375 GCA_035586675.1 Eurytoma californica | reverse complement strand
ACCATGAAATGGTTATAAAAGAAATTTTCTAACATAGTAAAAAAATATTATAGTATAGATATAGTAACAAAAATTTACTGTAGTAAACGTAAGATCATCAAATTGCTTGTTAACTAAATTTATCTATTTGCTTTTCAGGCGTCACTTCAATTAATTCAGATGATGACTCCGATTCAGATGATGATAGTTCTGGTGCAAGTGATGACAGCTGTTCCTATTCAGATTCAAACTCTGATACAGATAATGACAGCAGTGATGGAGACAGTGAATCAAATTCTGATTTCACGTCTGACCACAGTGAACAGACGTTTTCTATTCGAGAAACAAACTTTGAGCAGGTAATATTTATCTAAATTTATTCAACCATATTTCAAATTTAAAAAATCGCGAATATCCTTTCAAACGTTTGTAGGGAGGATTAAAGTTAAAAATAAGTATGAAAGTTCATGCAAAAGAAGAATTGGATAAATTAAAATATCATGAAAGGGCTACACGACTGATATCAAGAAGAACTAAAAATCATACTACTAAGGTAAATGAATGTAGTTTAAATTTGCCTTTTCTTATTGAAATTTATTAATGGTATGAAAAGACCTTGTCTCAGGATACAAGGAAATAATAAGTTATACGCTAGGATAATTTTTTTAAATATACCAATTGGATACCACTTAGAAAAGGAAAAATAAATCATATATTTTAATAACATTATGTAAAATCCTCATGTTACAGACTTTTAAAATAAATTGTAGCTCTGATTATATATAGCTTCTGACAATTTGAAGATATGTTGAAAAAGGTTAACTTAGAAATACAAAAATAAGAAATGATGCTTTATGTACTTTTATTTTATTTTATGTATCTTTTTTATTTATTTATTATGTACTCTTTAAATGGCATAATATGATTTGAAATTTTCTTAGTTTTGAACGAAAAATACTATTTATCTATTATATCTATGACAAATAACATTTAAAACAAATTTTCTTCGATTATAACCCTACTTCGATCAAAATTAAAAGCAAATATAACTGTATAATGGCTTTCCTTAGCACTTCTTACCTGATTAATTTTTCTGAACAAGTAATGCATATTATTATTATAAATGATCGTATTAAACTTAGTTGCAGTGTATTAAATTTTAATTTATGTCACAATGTTAAGAATAAAATATGATAGATCGGAATATGTCAAAGAGCGATAAAAAATTATCAGGAACCTATTAACAAGTAACATGGATCTGAATAAATAAATCGAGTATTTCGGTTCTTCGAGGTATTGAAGCTTTGCTGAATGTTTTGGATTAGATTAGGAGTCCATCGCCACGAGTAACGAGGCTTTGTGACGGCTGCAGTAGGGAGGAGGTTTTACGAAGGCTAAAAGGCCGGACGTACCCAACCCGTCCCGGATGGTTTGACCTATATTGAGAAAAATTTCTGAGAGAAACTGCGTAGAGTTTTTGGCAAAAGTTGCACGAGGGACTTTATAATGAATTGGTAAATAAAAGTTCCGAAGAAACTAGCACTTTGGTATAATCTACACGCAGGTTCTCTAAATCTATAAAAAAAAGGAGAAACGCTAAGGAAAAGTTGCGGTCTCAACACAAAAACATCTAACGCTACCTATTAAAGGGCTACCGTATACCGACATTACAGTTTTTCGTTTCAGTAAATGAATTTTAATTTGGTCCAGACGCACATTCTCTAGTCTCTAAAGAATGTGTCTCTGCATTAATAATCATGTTATTTAAAAAATTGAATAAACAAAACAAAAATCTATAATTGTCGGTAACCGTGTATAGAAGTGTATAAGGTATAGAAGTGTATAAGGTACAGAAGTGTACAAAGTAAATGCATAAAGTACAGGAATGTACAACGGTATAGAAGTGTATAATGGTATAGAAATAATACATCCCCTTAAGAGTAATGTCGTTTCTTCTCGACATTTTTCTTATTGTACTTCGATATGAGTTCAGCATATTCTCTTAGCAAAAAAATTATACTATCTTGCACTGCAAGAAGGGTAGCATCGCATCATTATCTAGGGCAGTACGTTGCGTTTTTTTCGGAAATTTGTTTTGGTTTTTAAAAAAATGTAAAAAGCTGAAACCTCACAAAATATGTGAAAATCAATCAAAAATTAAAAAAAAAAACAATAAAAAATGGAAACACTATAAAAGGGGGAAGTGAATCTCCCTTTTCACTTCTGGTTCACTTCCGCTCCATATTACAGTTAACTAACGAACGAGAAAGGTAAGACAAAAATAAGGTGACAAGGGGGGAATATTGTTGGTAATATACATATGATATTGTACATGCTCTTAATATAGCGCGCGACGACGAGCAGAGAGAAGCGCGTGACATACGTACACACACATGGGTGCCTCCCCTCCCGAGCACACAATGCGGTGTAAGGGAGCCGGCGAGCGACGCCGCTACGGGCCATGTCGGCAGATTCGAGGTGACCAGCGCCTAGTAAACTTGTAACTTGTAGGCTTAAGTTCATACTTATTAAGTATATCATTCCTTTCTTCAAATCAACCACGACTCATTTATTTCCCAACATGGTAGTAGAGCGTGGTTAGTAAGTTTCTTTTTCCTTCTACTCTGACTCTCGAGTTAAGTAGAGGAAAAGCACAAAAAAAATGCCTTGATAAGTGCTAAAGTGAAGAGTCAAGGGCACGTAGCAAAGTTCGAGACAGGCCAAGAAGACAAAATGGCGGGCAAATGTGTAATTAACATACCAGTGTTTGATGGAGAGGATTACAGCATGTAGAAGAAACGCATCATAATGTATTTAAAATTTAAAAGGTGCGAAGAGGTTATTACAAGAAAAAAGACCACCACAGACAAGGAAGAGTGGGACGAAAAGGACTTATAAATCACATATATAGTGCAATTTCGAATAAGCAATTAGAATTTGTATGCGAAGAAGAAACAGTCTACGAAATAATGAAAAAGTTGGATAGTTTGTATCTGAAGGAATCAACGGCTTTACAAATTGTATGCCGAAACAGACTGGAGAAAATGAAGTTAAATAGTTGTTTATTCTTAGAGTTATTCTTTAATAATAGAGTTATTCTTTAATGATTTTGAAAAGATAGTTAATGAATTAAAAAGCACGGATTCTACAGTGACAGAAAAGGAAAAATTAAATTACGTTTGTAAGAAATACGTAGTATCGTGGGTAAAATTAAATTAATAAAGATTCAGTTGTCTGAAAGATATATTGAAACTGTACATCGATTGAGACTTGTCAACACTTGTTCGCAAAACTACGGTCGCTAATCAAATAAAAATATCGCCGCGAAAACCCTAAATTACATCTTTTCCTTTCTTTTTCTCACACGCCATACATACATACACGGGATTCCTTGATTCCTTGAATGGCGGCTCGCAGCCCCTTGATGCGTCAGCAGGCGAAATAGCGGCTCGTAGCCCCTTCGATGACGATTGATGAGATTCTGGTGACCGACGCCCAGATCCGACCTTGGAAGTGATTTTCCACGGTCGAAGGGTTGGCTGATCTCTTGCGGAGGCCTCCGGTCGGCAGGCCGATCCGCAACCTTCTATTTACTCACGATCGGCGCTCGCGGCTCGCACCTCGCGATTTGCCGCCGAGGGCCGAAAATCTGCGCCAACACACACAAACATACACTCATGTGCACACGAGAAGCCCCACTTCTCGTGAGTTTAATCAACGTGCCCGTTACACGTTGCCAGAGTCGTACAGTCATATAGGCGACTTAATAGATACTCTGAAGGAGGAGGATAAAACGGCAGATTACATAAGAAGTAAAATTAAACTGTCAGAAATGAAGAATAACAAGAAACATGAAAAAAGGTCAAACATGTTCGTGACAAAGAAAAAGGATGGATGTTTCAAGTGCGGAAATAACGGAAATTTCGCTCGAGAGTGCCAAGATGGCGGCCAAGCAGAAGGAAATGGCGCATCATAACGAGGCTTGACACGAGACCGCAGCAGAGGCAACGGCGGCAGAGAGCACTGTAACTTCTGCCCGCAAGGAATGAGCTCGAGCGAGAAGAGCGGCGAAGGCGCAAGCGCGTGGATAGCGACGACGGCGTACGCAGCACGCAACGGCAAAGCAGGCAGGTTAGGTAACTGCGAGATTACGTGACTGTTCGACAGCCGTTGTTCAGATCATATTGTTAATAATGAAAATTATTTTGAGAAATCTGTTGAATTAAAGGAAACGGTAAACATTTATTTAGGAGACAATAGATTTATAAAAGCAACAAAGATAGGAAATGTATCTTCTTATTTTGCCACCTTCGGGGAACAAAATAAGGTTAATATTAAGAATGTCTATTTTGCGAAAGATATGAATATGAATTTGATTAGTATGGGGAAATTAACTGATAATAATAATACTATAATAACAAAAGGGAAAATTGTAAAAATTATTGATAGTAACGATAAATTAATTGCAGAAGCACAGAAAGAAAACAGTACTTATAAAATGATAAGTATTTTAAAGTATGATAATAAATCTGTAAATAATGTCGAACAAAGTAAAATGAGTTTGAAAGAGAAAAGGCACAGAATGCTAGGTCAGGTAAACTTTATTTATTTGAATACGTTGAGTAAACAAAATTTAGTACGGGTATTCCAAGTGAACTTGAAACAGAATTCATGAAATGTAAAACGTGTATTGAAAACAAAATGACAAATTTATCATTTGATAATAATAGATCTAGAACGAAAGGAATTTTGGAAATTATTCATACCGATGTATGTGATCCTTTTAGAACTACCGGTTCAACGGTGAAAATTATTTTGTTTCATTAATTGATGACTATAGTAAAATTACTAAAGTTTATTGTATTAAAAGTAAAGATGAAGTTTTTGATTGTTTAGTTCAATTTGTTAATGAAACTGAAAATTTAACTAAAAAGAAAATAAAAATAATAAAGTGTGATAATGGAAGAGAATATGTAAATAATCGGTTTTATAAATTTGCAATAGAAAAGGGTATTATTTTGAATAATTGTCCAGCGTATGTTTACGAGTTAAACGGCACGGCCGAAAGGTTCAATAGGACAATCATGAATACGGCGCGTTGTTTACTAGCCGAAGCCAATGTACACAAAAGGTTTTGGCCTGAAATAATATGTGCGGCTACGTATTTGAAAAACCGAACGTTAGCTAATACGTTTGAGAGAAAGACTCCATACGAAATATTTTCGGAAAGAAACCTAATGTTGAAAATTTAAGATTGTACGGAAGTACAGTTTTTGTTAAAATGCCGGAACAGAAAAGAAATTCTAAATGTGATAAGAAACCTGATATGGGGATATTATTAGGATATAGTGATGTAGGATGTAGAGTTCTCGAGCAAAGTAAAGGAAGAGAGAATAATAGTGAGAATGATCTTGATGGTAATGAAGATTAATTAATTAATTGTTTTTGTGAGCGAAGACGAGTCAAAGGTTTTCAGCAAACTGATGTAATTGACGATATATACTCTCCGGTTGCTAAAAATCAAACGATAAAAATTTTATTTACTTATTGTTGCCAAAATGGTTTATGTATTGAACAAATGGATGTGGAAACCGCATTCTTAAATGGTAAAGTGACAACGAAAGTATATGTCAGTCAACCCAAGGATTTTGAAGATGGAACCAATAAAGTGTATAAATTAACTAAAGCATTATATGTATTAAGAGAAAGTCCGAGAGACTGGTACGAGTGTTTTGGTGAGTATGTCACTATAATAGGATTTAAGAAAATTAATGTCGAATTATGCCTATATACGTTAGGTGAAGATATTATTTACCTATTAATATATGTCGATGATTTACGAAAAATTAAAAATTGTTATCACAAATATTTAAAATGAAGGATTTAGGTGCGATAAAAGAATACTTAGGAATTATCGTAAATTATGATTATTTTAAATATGAAATTAAATTAAATCAAACCAAATATGTAGTCATTAACAGAAAACTATAATATCATGAATAGTAGATTGTGTAACACTCCTATGGAAACAAACTTCAAGATTGAAAAGGCTGAAGAATGTAAATCTGAAATAAAGTACAGAAATTTAATTGGAGATTTATTATATATAAGTTCTGGTACACGACCGGATATAAGCTATAGTGTAAATTATTTAAGTAGATATCAAAGTTGTTACAACGAGACACACTATAAATATGCTTTGCGCGTATTAAAATATTTGTATCTGACTAAAGATCTAAATTTATGTTATCAAAGAAATTAAAATGTTAATATAATGGAGTGCTATGTAGATGCTGATTGGGCAGGTGATTGTACTGACGGGAAATCGACTTCAGGATATGTAGTTAGGTTGTATGCAATGTGATCGATTGGAAAGCGCGAAAACAAAAATGTATTACAAAGGCGTCTACGTATGCAGAATAAGTTGCATTATCGGAAGCTGTGAGTGAATTAAAATACATTAAAGAGTTGTTAAAAGTGTTCGAAGTAAATTTAAGTGAACCAGTGGAAGTGTACGAAGATAATTCAAGCGCAATAAATATTGCTAATTATGGAAATTTTACAAAGAATTCTAAACATATTGAAATACACTATCACTTGTACATGAGAGCGTTAACGAGAAAGAGATTAAAATTGTAAAACTTGATTCAAATAACAATATAGCAGATATTTTTACGAAAGCTTTATGCAAAGAGAAATTTGAAAAATGTAAGAACTTATTGAATGTAGCATAATCGAGATGATGCATGTAAAATAAAGTTGTACAATATAAATGTAAGGAGGCGTGTTGGTACTATACATATGATATTGTACATGCTCTTAGTATAGCGCGCGACGAAGAGCAGAGAGAAGCGCGCGACACACGTACACACACATGAGCGCCTCCCCACCCGAGCACACCATGCGATGTAAGTGAGCCGGCGAGCGATACCGCTGCGCGCCACACCGGCAGACTCGAGGCGACTCGCGCCTAGTAAACTTGTAACTTGTAGGCTTAAGTTCATACTTATTAAATATATCATTCCTTTCTTCAAATCAACCACGACTCATTTATTTTCCAACAAATATAAGAAAATTAATCTCTCTGAATACTTTCGAATTGCTTCTAGCTGACTTCAGATAAAAATGTAACAATATTGTCCCATCATATAAAATTACGGGGATATGGGACATATTGCCCAAATTTACACAGAAACTTTCTAAATTTTGGCGCCATTCAATCGGATATACTCATATACCAAACAAATTGCGTTTTTAAATGTTCACAACATCCTGTAATCGCTTTTTTACGAGAGGATATGTAAATTAAAAACAGATAATAAGTGCAGTCAATATGTCTAAAAATGGCTACAGCAGTTCCAATTTACAAGTCTAAAAAAATCGGAAATTAATATTTTTGTTTGCCTGAAAAATATAGTCTGTACAAACAGACGCTTAATTTCGTGACCCTGTATCCAAAAATATAAATTTCACTCTCGATCTGAAGATACGAAAAGTTTAACAGAAAAGCTATAATTTAAGCCATTTTATGCCAAAGTGTTAATTTGTTCTAAATTAGATAATTTTAATAAGAAAATCTGTCTTTAAAAAATTTCCCTAAATAGATAATACATTTACCAAAATGAACTGGTAAAAGTTTTTCCTTAAACTGAACAAGTACTAAATTTTGATTGAACAATTGATAATTACATAGTATATTAATTAAAATCACTCATTTAGTTTGTATTGTTTATTACGAAAACACGTATTTAATTTAGCTCTGCTAGCAAATCGGAACTCCTCTCTAATACAGATATTTATAAACCGAGGTTTAAAAAATAAGCAATGTTTATACGTCTTAAAATAAAAAGATAATTTTCAAATATTTATTAGTTTCCAAGAGGTACTTTTGCAACAGAATTCGTTCTTTAAATTGTCAGATTTTGGATATTCGTAACAGGATTTTTTTAAACGTTCTATACCAATAGTGACTTAATTATCTAAAATATTTTATTTTTAGACTTCTGAATGCAGTAGTGAAGACTCTGACTCTTCGGTTAACCAGACTGCATCACAATTTTCTCATCATCTTCAAGAAAATCCTCAACAACATGTACTACAAACAACCCAACTACAGAATCAATCTCACACCACTCATGTGGAATCGCAAAGACAGCAAATTTCTCAAAATTCAGTGAGAACATTTTACTATATTTTTATTATTTAATTTGTGCCACTAGTAGCTGAATGACAAGCCTTGTACCCAGGTAAGAAGTTGGATATGGAGAATGATGAGGAAGTTAGTTATTTTGTGGATTTAAGCGAAATTTTACTCTTGATTGGCGAAAGAATTAAGCCCTATGATTATCATGCAAATCTCATAGTATCTTGTGGAATTAACAAAAATAGTTCAAAAGAAAATAAAAAGTTTGTGCTGTGTCTGATGTTGTCTTTTTGGAGTGATAAGCCGTATGTGAAACGAAATCAAGTTAAAGTCACTTAGATGCCCCTTTTCATCATTCGATAATCAATACGATGATAAATAAAATTTCTTTTTACACTGCAGCGACTGTTTCTTTTATTTTTTCAATAATTTTCAACTAGACAATAACAATAATTATATTACATTTCCCTGATTTAAAGACTTGTCGATTTGGCCACTAGCGGCACTGTCGCAGGTCTTGACGTGGCGAATATATAATACTAATTTTCACATTCAGTATGAAAATATTTAAAATAAATTTTTATATTCTTTAATATGAAACAGATAACACCTCTACAAGTTCAACAGCAGATGACATCTCAAACTCAACAACCACTTGAAGAAATCAATCAGGAAGACCTCGCAGTCATTTTACCTGATAAAGAACATGATGATGCTGTATTTGATGGTTTAGAAGATTCTGAAAGTGGACGGCTTGTTTCTAAAGCTATAGAACGCATGTCTCTCGGTGCAGATTCTGATTCATCTGAAAACGTTAGTGAACGTAATCCAATTCCAGTGTACAGTTCCTCTTTACTACAGCAGTTTGTAGAAAAAACAGCACTTTTATCAGAACCTCGAAAAAGACGTAGTTGTAAACAATTTAATAAAAAATTGGTCAGCGAACAAAAAAAGTTAGAATACACAAACTCGTCAAATGTATCGCCTGATTCAGGAATTCAGTCTGTAAATAATAGTCCTCTACATTTAGTAAATCATGTAAGCCCACTGTTAACGCTTTCTACAGGATCTATAGTAGTTACTTCATCTACGCAATCTACTTCTTCAGTCACATCATCTAGTTCTACAAATACAAATACTAAAGGTGAGGAATGATTATTGCTTCCTCGTAGAGGAAGTGTTGTTATCGTGATGAAAAAAAGTTTTGAGATAACACAATAGAAGTTTGTTTTGAACATATTTAAGTTGATTTATACTATTTTTAGAAAATGTCGGTAGCTGTGTGTGTGTGTGTGTGTGTGTGTGTGTGTGTGTGTGTGTGTGTGTGTGTGTGTGTGCGCGTGTGTGTGTGTGTTTGTGTGTGTGTCTGTGCAATATTTTTTTAAATTTTCGGTAGAATTTCATGAGCTTAGGCTTAAAATGTTTGTTTTTTGAAAACGAAGGGTGCAACAAACCTTTTATAAGGTTTTATTAAATTATTTTTTTTATTTTTGGAAATCGTGATTTTCGAAATTTGGTTTTTTTGATTTTATTAATAGTAATTCTCATAATTTCCATTTCTATGCTATTAATTATGATAAATATTAACTTTGTATTTACGTTCTAAATAAAAATATATTACGTATAATAGAAGAATGCAAAAATTAGAAATCGTAGATCGAAATGCTTTTTATTTTATGAAGGTACAATTATGCAGATGGGAATTTTTTATGTTACATATCTTATGATTTTTCCTTACATATCTTATGATTGGAAATTGTTTCTGGAGATATTCATGATTCATATGAGCATTTAAGTCTCCTCATGCAAAAAAATAGTGTATGCACCACGGGAGTAAATAAAAAATACCTCAGATCACTTGTTTGTCGCTCTTTCCCTTGGTTCGGGTGGGCAATTATATCCGATCTGAGATATTCTTTACTTCTACTCTCTAGGTGAATAATGTACTATTATTCCCGCAAATGCTAGTTTCAACACGTGACATAGTACGACGGCCCCAAACATCGAGTGTTGAAACGGCAGTCTCAACGCCGCAGCGATACTTTAGGAACACGTACAACTCAATATTTTTTCCCCAAGGCCATGTAATTGGCGCTTTACAATCCATGTGCCATTTGTCGAAAGTTGATTTTTGCCGATGAGACACTCGAGCCCGCTAACCTCATGAGTTTCGCTCCTGTGTAAACACAGAAAATAAAACACTGTTGATATTATCGCATGTTCTGACGTCACTTTTCTCCACTAGTGGAGAAAAGTGGACTTTCCTCTCCGGAAAAGAGCGCTCTACGTCTCAGCGGCAAACGTCAACTTTCGGCAGATGGCACATGCATTGACTAGTGCCAAAAACATTGCCGCGGGAAAAAAATGATTAGTAATGCGGGCATGTAGAATGTGCCCCTGGTCAATTTTAACTACTAATCATAAATTCAGAATTTATGCAACAAAAATTTTTAATTTAAAATTTTTTATTATTTTCAGTTTCAACAGTGAGTACACTAATCATGAAAAGCTCCCCTAAGAAATCGTCAGAATCGCCATCTACATTAGAACTTGCTGATTTTGCAAAATTATCTGATCCTGCAGTAAATATTGATCGCATACTAAATCTTCAAAAAAGAAAACCTGGTAGACCAGCTAAAATTACTACAGCAATAACGACGCAACCTCGAGGTCCTGGTCGACCCAAGCTTCGGCCCGACCTTGCTTCTACGGTTACTAAAAAAGAAGTGCAGTTGACATCATTTGAAGAGAAGTCATATTCGAAGAAAGGTAGCCCGTGTCTGAAAAGGGCTAAGGTTGTTGTTTCACATTGCAGCAAATTGCTTACAAAACAGCAACAGATTTTGGAACCTCAAAAAATTCAAGATAAAGGACTCAAATCTAGAGCATCAGTTCTAAGAAAATCAACAAATATAAATGGTTAGAATAAAAAAAATTTACTGCTCTTAAAAGTATTTCCAGGAATCCCGGAATAAAAGTTATGGGAAGTAGGTTTGACCAATTGATCCGAAACTTCGTTTGAATAACTTTACTTTATCCGTTTTTTATTAATAAGCTTTAAAACTTCACCTGAAGTTATTATACGTTATTATACTGAAGTTATTATAAGTTGTAGTTACAATACATATAAATTATGCATGTATAATAAAGTTTGATACAAAATAAGCAGTAATATATACGGGATATTCCACACCAAGTCACCTGATTAAAAACTTAATTTGCCTGAAACTTTGAGAAATTGGTCTTTGACACTATTAAAATAGATTTCGAAACTATCAAAGGTGTACCTAATAAGCTGAGAAAGGCACAGGTCATCAAAAATCACCTTTTTGACGATTTTCAAGGAATTCTGAAAATGTTTCGCAATTTATATCTCGAAAATGAGAAGGTTTACACTAAAATTACTAAGGGACATTTTTTTGGAAAATTCCTCATACAATTTAATGAAAATTTTTATTTTCATGAATAATCAACGCTATACGATTAAATCAGAACTTTAAAGACCATTTTGTGCTTTTCGTCAAGTACGCCACGATTTAAAAATCTAAAAAAATTCATGTCTTGTTAAAAAATTGCGTACTTTATTATGAAATAGGTTCCAGAATGGGTCTGAAACGAGAAATCAGTCAAATCGAAAATTATTTTTCAAACAAATTTTTCTTCATTATGGTTTATATTTCATGAGAATTAAATACCATTTTTTGACATAAATATATGGTATTCAAATAATAAAATTATTTTTTTTTAAATAAAATTTATATTTGACTGATTTCTCGTTTCACACCCACTCTGGAACCTATTTCATAATAAAGTACGCAATTTTTTAACAAGACATGAATTTATTCAGATATTTAAATCGTGGCGTACTTGACGAAAAGCATAAAACAAAGTACTGATTTAATCGTATAGCGTTGATTATTCGTGAAAATAAAAATTTTCATTAAATTGTATGAGGAATTTTCCAAAAAAAATGTCCCTGAGTAATTTTAGTGTAAACCTTCTTATTTTCGAGATATAAATTGCGAAACATTTTCAGAATTCCCTGAAAATCGTCAAAAAGGTAATTTTTGATGACCTGTACCTTCCTCAGCTTATTAGGTACACCTTTGATAGTTTCGAAATCTATTTTGATAGTGTCAAAGACCAATTTCTTAAAGTTTCAGGCAAATTAATTTTTTAATCAGGTGACTTGGTGTGGAATATCCCATACATAAATAGAGCTTGGCTTTATCTTTATAGGTTTATTTTAGATTAGAGAAAGAAAGTCAAATGTTTTTGCACGTCTTTCGGATGATGATAGTCTTTGATAGCTAATCCACGTATTCGTTCCCGCAGACTTTGACGTGGGCACAATCCAGAGAAATTTTATTATATTTCTGCTTGTGGTTTTTTAAATTGAATTCTAAAGCTTTGATTTTAACTTCCAATATGTATTAACACATTTGCTGTTTAATTTATTAGAATTAAAGATTTCTAAGGAAAAGGGGCACCTCTCCCATTTAACATACACACAAGAAGTGCCATTTTTCCTTAGAAGTCCTCAATTACTTTTCTGTAGTACACTTAGAGACTCAGTGAGAATTATTACATTGTGGTGGATATTGGTAAGAGGTGGCTTTGGTGGAAAATAAAGCATCTTGTATAGTCAAGGTATTAATGATTAGCTACCTCTTTATAGCTAATGATTGCTATTTTCTAGCTAGAAACTAGCTAATTTATAGTTAAAAATATATTTAAAATATTCTCGGCTGCTGAAGG
The DNA here is from genome assembly GCA_035586675.1 of Eurytoma californica. Taxonomy (NCBI): domain Eukaryota; kingdom Metazoa; phylum Arthropoda; class Insecta; order Hymenoptera; family Eurytomidae; genus Eurytoma; species Eurytoma californica. Next base: position 5,495 of record JAXIUT010020647.1, on the reverse strand, counting down.
CTACGTAAACAAAAAACATAACCTAAAACGTGCACTGTTAAACTTTCTAATTGTAAGCTACTTCAATTACTTATCTGAATCAATTATTGTTTAAATTTAATAAACTTAAATAAATAGTCAAAAAATTATTGTAAAATTGATTATTTTTGACACTAAGAGGAACATTTAATTTTGTCTAATTTATAATATTTAATTGAGCATACAAATAGCTATATTATAGGCAGAATTCGTGTTGTTTTTAACGATATTATGGCGATATTTATAGCTAAAAGTTTAGCATGTCGTAAAAAATTAGCTAATTTATAGCTATAATATACTTTACTTTTCCACCAGGGATGTTCAGGGCATCATTTAATACTAAGATTTTTGGTGTAAAAATACATATATAGTTTAATTTTATTGACCGCGAAAGGTTTCCGAGCAGATTTTTGCATATCTTTATATGTGCAGTTGTTCGTGCCCTCACATGATGGGATTCGGAACTATAGGGTCACTCGAAGCACAATTATAAAAATTCTCTTGGGGTAAAATTGCACGGAGCGCTATAAACGAAGAAAAAGTAGGTAAGATCTATTTAAAAGATAGTTTTTACATGATGTCACAAACAAGGAGATGTCCAGGGTGACGGGTCCTGGTTTTCGTCCAAACTTTGTAAAATGATTCTTTGATCTAAAATAACAGACCCGTGTTGACGAAATGCAGACTGCCGGATTCTATAATCTACCAGCGACGTATAAAAGAAGAGAAAATCATACCCGTGGGAATCTACTACGAATTAAGTACTTAACTAGTGTATAACTATCGCAGATGGTATCCTTCGAGTATTTGGCTTAGCACCAAAAAGTAGTCCCTTTCCATAACTTTTATTTTAGTGCCCTTCAATACGCTATACCAATCTCTTCAAAAAAATTTACTTTCATTTTATTCTATTTTCACTGATAGTTAATTGTTTATTTTTATTTTTATTTACAGCGCCAGTAACAAAACGGCAGTCACAAAATCAATGTAACGAAAACGAGAAATTGTGCTTAACTCACAAAAATTGCCTAAATCAGGTATCACAGGTCGTTACTGATAAACCCACTAAAGAATTAAATGCAACCACATCTACTTCATATGCAAATCAAAGTGACCTGCCAAATAACTGTAAGAGAATGAAACAGGAGCGACATTCGACAGAAAAAAAAAGCAATAAATTTAGTTCTACCAAAACAGAGAGTTATAATCAAGGTGATATTCTTAAATAAAAGTAATATTCTTATTATTTAACTTTTTTAATTTGGGGAAGTACATTTGAATGATCAAGTAATTGACTTGTAGCAGATTATTCGAGTTTACTCTTCCACAACTATCCACTAACGGTCGAGCCTTTTTTTTTAAACAATAGGATTTTCTTACTATGGTTTGCTATTTCGAGTTAAAATAAGTTTGTTATTCATGGGTATAAAGAAATTGAAGTCGAAGATGGCATTTACAATTTTTAAAATGAATTAACAATTTTCTTTATAATATTACCTATTTAGTAATTCTTTATTAATAAGGAAATAATATTATTTTAGACGAAGGAGAAAATAAAAAGATTTCTAAAGAAAATCGCCTTGCTTCAATGAACAAACGATATCCACCTACTCGTAAAACCCAGCAGCAACAAATTGCGGCAATTTTGAATCGTCGAATTCTTAAGGAGAACAAAGTCAATAAAAACGCAATGTCGGTAAATACAAATATAAACTCTAATGATAGCAATTCTTCGCTACAAATAAGTGGTGTAGGAGTACAAACTATCATATCATTACCTGTCATTAATCCTATGAAAAAAGTCGATACAGTTAGTGAAAATAGAGGCACCTTAGATGAAAAGGTATTGAACAGTTATTAGTTTTTCTGCCAAATGCATTTGTATCAAATGACGAAAATGTGAATAATATTAGGATTAAAAATAATTTAATTTATGGAAAATTAATTTTTTTTGTATTAGGCACTGATCAAGAGCAGCAGTTCAGATAAGGACACTATTTCAAATTTGGTTCAACACAAGTTTCAGCACAATCATCACCATCATCACCGTAAACATCGAAGACGGGTTATAGTAGCGCCAAAGACACCTATTCGAATTGATCCAACTGTAGGAAAGGAACTTGAAAAACTCATAGAGAATTTTACAAAACTGTGTTCGCTAGGAAAGCTTCCAACATCCACGATTAACAATTCCACTAATAAAAGCCACGGTTCCAGTACAACTTTATTAGGTGATTGCAAGTTGTTGCCTCAAATTTTTAGAATCAAAAATCTAACAAAGAATCACAGAAGTTGCGAGCAAAATATCGGTAAGTAAATTTCAATTTATACTTTAAAGATAAAAACGTTTGAATGTATATTCCTGAATATTTTTAATAAATCTAGATAAGGTTTTGAAAAGAAGGGTAAAGAAAGAAAAAGGAGAGAATCGAAGCTGCAGTAGCAGTGGAAGTAATAGTAGCAATGGCAGTATTACTGGCAATGAATCTAGTAATCCTAATGAGCAGCGACTTCCATTAAAAAAACGTCACTACCACGTCTTCAGTACTCACAGCAATTTACAAGAGCAGCAACCGGAGGATGGAGAAGAAGGCGAAGAAGATGATGATAATGATGATGATGACGATGACGATGACGATGGTGAAGATAATGACGAAGACGATGACGAAGAGAATGATGATAATGATGATGATGATGATGATGAGGGTGATGACGACGATGATAATAATGTTGATGACGGTGAAGATGACGAAAAAAATGAAGAAAAAGAATTATGTAGTATAAGACAGTCTGGAGCAGAAATTAAATATTTAGAAAATTATGTAAAGGAAGCTGCTTTAATAATTGATACTCAAAGCAATAAGTTATTAGATAATCAGCAAAACACCGATACCTCTACTGCTAATGATATCAAGTCAGTTGCAGGGTCAAGGAAAAGACTTAGAGATTCAACTGAAAATATTATTACTGATAAAAATGGTGAGTTCGACGTGTTCTTCCAAAACAGATATTATTTTACAGAAAATTTATTAAGCTAATTGTCTTGGTATTCTTAAAAGACCAATTTTTATTATTTAAATTATTTATTAGTATATTTTTATGTGAAAATTAATTAAACACATTCCGTAAAATACTTAAATGTTAATGAGCAGGATATGCAGCTGAAAATAGGGGTAAAATATGGAATCAAATAAATTTTCACGTACGGTTGTATCATAAAATAGATATGCTATAGTAGCATAGTAAATATCCTAAAATAATTTTTTACATCTTTAGCCCAACTAAATTTTGACTAATAAGGTTACTAATGAATATTCAATCGTTGAAACTGGCTTTTTCAGCTTCAATACAGCTGAGATGTTAAAATTATAATTCTGCCTAGGCAATAATATTATAAATGAATAGTAAAAAAGTCTGGAAATTTCCGAAAGTATCAGTTATTGAGACAATTCTCTTAAAAATAATTTTTTATTGTATATGCGATCCAAATTTCAATTTTTTTATTTAATGTATTCTTATATTTTTAAAATTATAAGAACACATATTAAATAGCTGAAAATTGCTGTTATTGTATTCACTCGAAAAATTTGTCAAAACTCATCTAATTTAATCTAACATTTGTCGGATTCTTAATGCATTTAGTTGATACTAAAATTCTTTGTACTACTACTTACATTGTACTACATTTATGCCCAAAACGCTCGTTTTTGTTGTGGGATCTCAGTTTGTAGCTGAACATGTTGACTCGCCAAAGCCTGCAGATAAAAAAGATGGCTGAATGCACTCTAAAATCCAAAATGTATATAAAAAAAGTCTAGAATAGCTATATTTACGTTCTGTTCCCTGAAATTACCATTATGTGTATTTTATCATTGGGTCAAAAAAGACCCATTGGGCATAAATAGGTTAAGGTAGCTCAGCTTAGATACTTTAAAAAGTTCAAAAGAAGTGATTTTGCTCTTGAAAAATATTAGTAGTTTTTATATTAACTTTTATGGATGAACCGTAAATAAAGTATTTAAAAAAAGTACAAGATTACAGATTATTACTTACAGATTCGAATTAAAAAAATAATAGTTACCAATAAAAAGAACTTAATTCATAATACGGAAAAGTACTATATTTTCGCGTGTTTCGTGGTGGCTAAAGGTACAAGCTGCACTCACGGCCAGTACAATTTATGAAGATTAAAGAGGTTCGGGGGTTTTTCGAATCCTAAGAGAACGATTTGAAAAAATTATGTTATTCCATAGTTAAAAATAACATTACAGGAATTTTTCAGAATTTTTTACCACAGTTTATAAGAAAAAAATTCTTGAAAATTTGATTTTTAACAATGGCTCTTATGAAAAAAGAGGTTAGGAATCCTTTGTGCGTAAAAATTGGGGATAATTAGTGTAGAGATGTAGTTAAAACTATTGTAGTTTCATGGAAAAATAATCAAGGAATCAAAATGCCGGAGCCACCCTAAATCAGAAAAAAAATTTAATTTACAAATAAATTATTATATTATACTGAATATTTTTTAATAGCTTATCGAGAGAGTAATTTTTATAGTAAAAAATAATTTTTTATTTTATACTTTTGTTGTTACCGCGATGAAAAAAGTTTTGAGATAACACAATAGAAGTTGGTTTTGCACATATTTTAGTTGATTTATGCTATTTTTAGAACATCTCTGTATCCGCGCGCGCGCGCGCGTGTGTGTGAGAGTGTGAGTGTGAGTGAGAGTGTGAGTTTTTGGAAATCATGATTTTTTTATTTTTGGAAATCATGATTTTCGAAATTCGGTTTTATGATTTTTTTAATAGTAATTCTCATGATTTCTATTCCGATGTTATTATTTATGATAAATATTTTTATTTTTTACATTCTCGTTCAAAATTTTTGAATTTATCTTAATTAGAAAAAATTATATTTAGAAAAAACTGTAATACATGAATACACTATGGGCTTACTTATAATTAAGATAGCATAATGAAAATTTTACTGAAATATTGTTAATACAAGACCCTTCCAATGTTAAATTATTGAGATTTTTTTATACTATAGTTATAAAAAAAAATTATTTACCAAAAAAAAAAAAACATTTTTTTTGTTCCCAATTTGTGATCGTAAAAGTAATTTTTTTGTTATGAAAATTTTTTGGAACTTCGTTTTTGAGTGTACTCGCGTATTTTTTAATTTTCTAAAAATCGTACGAGCCAATTTTTAGAAAAATAATTTTTTTTTATTTTTTAAGAAAAAATTAATAGCTATGTTTTGGACATAATTTTGTAGATAACTCTATGAAAATTTTACTCAATGATTGTTGATACAAAGTTTCTTAAATTATAAATTTTTTAGCTATTTAACCGTATATTTTTTTTAAATCAGTAAAATTTGCATTTTTGAAATTTTATTTTTTTCCATACTCCGTGCGCAAAGTAACGATTTTGCGCACGCTAACCTAAAATCAGCTTCGTAAAATCGTACTT
>JAXIUT010020598.1:0-18404 GCA_035586675.1 Eurytoma californica | reverse complement strand
AAGAATTCTATTAGAAAACTTGCTAGAAAAAAGCATTCATTAAGAATTCATTTAGAATTCATTATGATTTTTCAATGCTGATCGGGAATAATAAATCCAAGTATTATATATAAAAAGTGCAATTTGTTTAATTTCGCGCTTTATGTATCAAAAAGTTCATTTAACTATATTGCTGATAAAATGACGGGGCAATTATTTTATAGAAAAAATTAGTGACTTGCGATTGAACTGTACTAATTTTCATATGACGTGACCCACGTTTATAAACTGACAGATATTATTATTATTTATTCTCACGGAAGAATTTCTGGTGAGATCCTAGTTTAAAATGCAACTTTCAAAAGTAAAAGTTTCATTGTAATACTAAATTCATTATAAATAGATCTTCCCCATTTTAATCATTTAAAGTTATCATTCTGATGGATCTGCGGAAAACGCATTCACATAAACTTTCTTCCAGCTATTTTAGCGTTGTTTAATTTTAGGAAAAAAATACTAAAGTATAAAAAGCTTTACAGAATATATCTTTTTTTACATTGTACCTTTCGGTTACCTGTACGATAATTTATACTTTCAAGCATATTAAAAAATGAAAAATCTTTTACTTTTATAAGTTGGGCTTTTAACTAATTCGCTTAATTATCTCTGATCCGCTATCCAACAACTCTTAAAGAGGAGATCACGTTTTATCAACCTTTAATGTTCAGCTGACGATAAATATATGCGAATAATTTACCGGATACTACTCATGACAAAAAAATCCTATTTGACAGATATGGCCAATAATGCACTTTTTGTTGACATAATAGCTTCACTATTTTAATGAGTAAATAGAAAATACTTTGAAAGTACTTCTTTAATTACATTTCAATTATAATATTTTTTAATAAATCAATTATAGAGGTAGTTTCTCTCAACTTTCGCTGTGCACGGTGGTGCAGCACAATTTTAGCGCGTGTTTGCGCGGTGCCGCTTGAAATATGCAAGGATTAATAACATCTTCAGAAGTGTATTACTCAGAAACGTACGTATTTGCGAAAGCGAAGGCTGCAGTGGCTCTGGCGATTTTCACCGGGGAGCAATTGAAAGGCATTATGCGCGATTTCCTTTTTCTTCTTCCCCGGCATTGACCGCAACCCGACTTATCCGAAAATTTCATCTCGCCGCCGAGTATCACTTTCGCCTTTTTTCACCCGCAAAAAGGAGTCGTTACTAACACTTTTGCTGCAGCTCGACGCTAAGAAGCGTAAATTTATTTAATTGAAATCGCAGCAGCAATGTAAAAAGTCCTTGCTTTTCTTTTATAAAGTATTTTCAAGTGAATTATACATTGCTAAAGCGTCTCGGCTCATGTGAAAGCTGGAAAAACTCTAATAAATAGCAGTTTACGAATCCGATCTGTTATCAAACCTAATTAATTGCAATTTTTATTCTCGAGCTACTTTGAATTTCATAATAACCTCGCGAAGAATGAACGATTTAATTCGAACAATTACGGCGCGCCGTGAAAACGCGCACCGCGGGCATCGCGTGCATCGAACAGAAAGGAGTAATTGGAGTTCGCTCGTGACAGCGAACGCACTCATGCAAAAGGTTGAAAGTCGCGCAGTCTGTCGTAACAGCTGGGCCCTCCCCCCTTGCCGCTAAATGCAGTCAGTCACTCGCGAGGTAATGGCGAAAAAAAATCAGTCGCCACTATGTTCGCTGACATTCGCAACGAGCACTTTATGCGAGGAATTACACGGAACTGATATGCAGAAGGGAATTCATGAATAAGACCGAGTACTTATTACACACATGTTGCTTGTCCTTAGTAGTATTTTTTATTCGCTGGTTTATTGTTACTGATATTGCTATGCAGAAGATGTTAATTAAAAGTAAAAAACACGCACGGTAATCTAATTATTAATTACTGTACTAAGGACTTTTGTTCAGTTAAATCAATAAATAAATCGTAGAAAATAATAAACTTTTTAAAAATTAAGTACGATTCACATAGTGTAAAGATAAAATCTCAAGAGAGAAAATTTTGTGTAAGGTTTTTATAAAACGCGCTTTTAAAAAAATGGACATGTAAAATTTTATAAGTTCTTTATAAATTATATTTTTTAAGATTAAATTTAATAAAACAGTTCTTTACACTTCACAAGCGTAACGTCTGCGATCTCAAAAATTTAAAATTTTTTTTAAATTACATCTCAAAAATACGTTTTGTAAGGAATTTATAAAACTTTGTATATCCATTCTTTTATAAAACGCGTTTTACAAAACTTTTTCACGTGGGATGCTACACGATGCACTAATATTCCACTCAAAATATTTAAAACCTTCTCATATGTACAACAAAATAAAGTATCCACTCAAGTCGGTTTGTTATTAGAAAATACACGATATTTTGAATATCACGTGTACTTGAAAACCATCCACAGTAACCCACGACTGTCCGCCAGCTACGCAAAGCACCGAAATCTTACGCAAACACACGCAGACTCATACACTTCTCGTCTTTGTTTTTCTTCCCCGTAGTATTTTCTTCTTCCCTTACACTTGCAGTAAGCCCCTTCTCGTCGCGTCCGCGCCCCGAGGGGTGGAGTCGCGCGGCCCGCACTCGAGATCTCGAGTTTCGCCGGCTCAGCCGCCTCTCGAGGATGCGCGCTCGCTCGAATTTCTTCGCGGCAGTCGGCTTTCCGCGCCCGGTAGCCGACCTCGAGTGGCCTCGTCGTAAAAAGAGATTCTCGCGGGCATAAATTTTTCTCGAGAGCCGTAAACAATTTTACAATCGTTACTCACTGGAGAGTCCGTTAAGCTACTTTAGGAGGAGCGAACAAACGCTGCACAGGAGGGGGACACTTTTTCGTGGGCTGTGAGTGTTGGTCATAACTTTTTTATGGGCTGGATCTTTCTAATGTATTTCTAGGCATGGAGCTTTCTTTATGTCTAATGGATTTGCTATTTTTATCTACACAAAGTAAATTTGGAATTTCAAGTAGAAAGTAATAATATTTTTATCAGGAACGTAATTAATTACAAAATTTATAATAATGATTAATATATTTTTTTTTTTTTTCATTCATTCGCATAGTTATAATTTAAAGTTACTCTTAGATTGTGCAGCGCATGTTCATGTACACTCGACGGAAGTTGATTCTGATAGAACTATTTAAAAAACTGTAACGCCGCACGAAAATTTGGAAGTAGTAGTGGCGCTATTTTCTCATATTTGCCGATGATTGCATCTCTGATGCTGATTTTGAAAATGCGAAACTAACGCCACTAGCATCATATTTTCAAACCTTCAAATTTTCGTGCGGCGTTGCAATTTTTTAAATAGTTCTATCAGAATCAACTTCCGCCGAGTGTATTTTTCTCGTTATAGCTAGTATAGCATTGTTGGTTACGCACACGTACATCATCATGTCTTCTGAGTTCAGAAAAACTTTATTTTTCTTCAAATCAATTTTTTTCTAAAATTAGACATACAGACAACGCGGAACTTAATTATTACGTTATAATTTGAATCTGCGCCATCCACATTGAAGCTCAGAGCCGTAATCACCAAGGCATTGTACCGCAATGACATCGCACATTTCTCCCTACTGTACACATTATTGCACGTATCCCATTTCCTGTGTATTACCTACTATTCAAACAACCTTTATTGTGTGTTATTGACGGCGCGTCTTGCTCGGTGTTGTCGCAAATCTACTTTTGCCAAGCCGAGCACTTAAGTGCGTTTAATCGCGATGAGCGGGCGCATCCTGCCCTCAATAGCGCCGAGAAAATCCATTAAAAAAGGTCCTTAAAAGCCGGGCGCTGGACAAAAAAGCCACGAATCCCGCAAAGAAAGGAGCAAATAACGCGTGCACGCCAACCGAAAAGCCGGATTATGAGAGAGGAAGAGCGGCTCACACGCAAAAGTACACACGACGCGAGGCATCTCTCTCTCTCTCTCTCTCTCTCTCTCTCTCTCTCTCTCTCGCTCCGAATCATTACGGGCTTTCGAAACGTATAAGAAGGAACGTCTTGCGCTCTCTTGCGCATACCGGTCTTTCTGTGTCGGCGCGAGCGTGCGAGCCGATATTCCTGCGGTATGTGCACCACGTGCGCGCCCATGTAGGTGTGTATGTGCCTCTCGGAACTCGCCGCAGTGCGGGCGGTCCGTGCGGGACCTGCCTCCCGACCGACGGAGATAACGCCGTGACGGAGAGGTCGAATATTTCAAATCGTTGGGTTTAGAGGTTTCGCCTTGCGTGAGAGGCGTACGCCTTTTTTTCCTTCTTCTCTTTCTTAAAAAAGGAATTTCGCTGAACTCTGGATACTTGCAGATTGAATCGTTATATTTCAATAGGTAGAGGGTTCGACATTTTTTGTAAAATTGATCGAAAAAAACACGCATTGTGTGTAAAATTTGTTGAAACTAAAATTTCAATGTAAAAGATACATTTTCTTCTGTATGAATTGAATGTAATCTATACATGTACATCTAATAGTAGTTGTTATACAAATTGAGTGCATTTTATTTAAATTAAACATCCCGTGTTAAATGTCCTGCATGACGCATCATAATATAAAGTAAATTTAAAAATTTTTTATACAAATTTAAAGCCTAGTTATCTACTTTAGAATTGAATAGATTTAAAAAAGTGTACATTATTCCCACGCAATTTTAGTGGGTCAACATTTTAGTCGCGATTATTACCTTAACATTTTTTGCAGTAGAATTTCAATAACAGTTTGCCTCGGCGCGTATTGAAGGTCTCCTAGTTATATCACCGACGTTTAATCCCGACTCACGGTTCGAGAAAAATAAGAACGTGCCAATTACAGTGCCAGTGATGAATTACACTCGGACGTCTTGTCATTGAACCGCGGAACAGCGTGATTCGGCACCCGTGGCCCGCGCACGTAATCCGCCGATTTCAAACCCCCGCGTTTTTTATCGACTTCATTAGAACCGCTACACTGATAGAAAAATAAAATAAATTTGAGGAAATTCTCCTAAAAACTTATAGGAAATTTTCCTTTTTCATATATCAGGTGTTTCTCGTACAAAAATAGGAAAACCTCCTGAACGAAAAAGGAGAAACTCCTATACGAAAAAGAAGAAACTCTAGAATCTTTTTCGTTTACGAGTTTCTTCTTTTTCGGGTAGTAGTTTCTCCTTTTTCGTTTAGGAGGTTTTCCTATTTTTGTCGGAGAAACACCTGATTTATGAAAACGGAGAATTTCCTATAAGTTTTTTGGGAGAATTTCCTATAAGTTTTTGGGAGAATTTCCTATAAGTTTTTAGGAGAATTTCCTATAAGTTTTTGGGAGAATTACCTCAAATTTCTCCCGCGTTTTTCTATCAGCGTATACCTATAGAGAATACTAGCCACAAACACACCCAGCAGTCGGTCCCGTTCGCTCGCAAAGAACAAAAACAAAAAAAAAAAAAAAAGCATCTCGTCCGAATTCAATCCATTGCAACAGAGTCCTCGGAATGTTTGCCCTCGCTGGATTTCCAGCGGCGAATTTTCCTCCGCCCGGACGTGCCCCGCGTACAAAAGGAGCGAAAGAGACGCGCGTGCCTTGCACCTACGTGTACGCGGGTGGGGGAAGGTCGAGGAAGGCCACACGCTGTACCCAGCTGCGGCCCGAGGAAAGGAGAGTGCGCGCACTCGGGTGCACGTATACACGTACACGCGGTATCGCGGTCGCCGCCGTGTGGCACCGATCGCGAAGCAGCGGTTCCTCGGCGCGAGCGAAAGAGAGAGAAGGAGAGACGACGTCGGGCCGTCTGTACCTTTTTCTTTATCTTCCTCACCTGCCCGGCAACACGAGAGTCTCGCCTCTCGATCGCCTTCCTCCTCAGAAACGTTTGATGGGCACCTCCGCCTTTCCCCGCGCGCGCGCGCGCGAGAGCCCGCTAGGAGAGGCTAAAGTGGGATGCGTAACCGCTGAATGCACAAATGTTCAAATTAAAGATCTTTTACTAGTCTTTTATCTTCTCTTTTTACGAACTCTTCGTACTGAAGTCTAAAAAATCTAAGATAATTTTAACCTAAAGAACAGTAGAAAAATATTGCATTGAACATTTTTTACCTTAAAATCTTTGTATGTCTTGCTTCATATTTTAGTACAAGGACATTATCCAAAGTTTCGACAAAATACTTTACTGATACGTAAATAAGAAAATTATAATTTTTTACAATTATATTGTAATATATAACTATTACAAAATTTGTATAGGGCTTCTTATGAAATCGAGTTACAGGAAGAATTTTGAAAAAGAATTTCAGAATTCAGTAGTATTTGTTGACGATTTATTACTCACATCAGCAAGGATACAAATACAATTTTTATTGAAAGTGTTCTTTTGTCAGTCTTCGATTCTGCATGTACAGGTTCGAAGCTACTGCAGTGTGGCGATCCTTCAGCTGACCCCCGCATGCTCGTCCGCATGGGTACAATTTACGTATCCTTGCAACAATATTCCAGTTTGCCCCAGATTCCGTTGCAGTATTCCCATTTGTCGACGACCCAGCCTGGTCCGAAAACGTTGCACCAGTCACCAGCTGAGTGAGGGTGACATCCCGTCCACTGACACTCGCGGCCCGCCACCAACGTGGCGTGTACAATGGCGAAGAAGGCAAAGAACAGAAATAGTTTCGCAGCCATGGTTGTTTTAATCGGAGGTGTGTAGTCAAACGTTAACTGATCGGAAAGTGAATCTTCAAGTCTATTTATATGGTCACCTGTTCGCATGTTTTAGTACGCGTTTGCGGAGAAACATTGCTTGGAGGAAAAAAATATGTTATTTTTTGTAAGGATCCGCAATACTAACATTTATACACTCACTATAACAGGTGCTCGATTATTTTTTATATTACTTTTTAGTTTATTCAACTTTCTCGGGTGCAAATTGTTTATTCGAACTTTATTTTATTTATAATATGACTATTAAACTTTTTTAATTTAGAAAATTTTAAATTATTTAAATAATTTTACCACTTTTACTTTTGTTAGCTTATGAAATTGAGACGTGGAAAGAAGGCTTCAAATAAACCTTAAAATTTAATAGAATTGCTAGAATTGCAAATTAATTTTATTATTTCAAACAGTATTTTTTATTGAAAATATTCTTTATCGACCTTTGATGTTGATTGTTAAGTCCAAGGTAATTCCTATGATCTCTTGAATGAGCGTGAGGTTTCAACAACTGACATCGGTACGACTCAATTGTCTTTATTTACAACAATATTCTAGTTTGCCAAAGATTCCGGTACAGTATTCCCATTTTTTGACTCTGTATGCTGGCCCCAGGACACTGCACCAGTCGCCGGCTGAGTGATAGTGACACCCGGTCCATCGGCAGTCGCCGGCCACCAAAGCAGCAAGCGTACTAACGAACAAGGCACAAATCAGCATTAGCTTAGCAGCCATTTCCGCTTTATTTAGAGTCGTTGAAATACAAAATTTACTGTATGGAAAATAAATTTTCAAGTCTATTTATATGCTTTCCTCTTCGCATATTTTAGATCACATTTGGGGGAAATAATTGCTTAGAGGAAGAAATAGTATAATTGTTCTTGTTGATCGCATCGCTAATATTCTTCAATAAAGTGATTGTCTACTTGTTAAAAAAAATTGCTCACAATTAAAATTTTCAATTATCTATAAATCTTTGATAACAAATTCCATTAAATAGAATAATCTATAATAGTAATCTTTTTTGAAGTATTATGAAACTATTTTTTGTCAATTTTACGACTAAAAACAAGTCATTTTCATTTTCTTTCACTACATAAGAAAAGCCGTTTCAAAAATTCTTAAAAATGCCCATTTTTTCTTATTATAGTAAAATATCAAGTTTCTATAATTTTTGTCGTAACCTCTAAATAAATTAATAAATTAATGTTAAAACCCAGTTAAGAGAAGGAAAAAATAAGAATCGAGTAATAGAGATAGAAAAAGATTAAGCCACTTTAAAAATAATGTAAATCAAGATATAGAAAGCAATAATGGAATAAAAAGATAGTAAATAATCTAGAGCAGATCGAGCAAGTAGTGAAATTGATTTATTCATTGAAAAATAAAATTTAATAAGTTAACTCTAGTATTGTTTGTAAAAATGGTTAGTTAAGTACGAGTTACAACTGGAGATGAATGGTAAAATGAGAACAAAGCAGAATAAATAAATTAAAATTGAAACATAACTAACTACTTAGGGAAGCGCTTGTGGTCCGAATCAAGGATTCTGTAAAAACTTTAAGCTTGATTTATTTATAAGAAAATACGAAGAAATTCAAAATATAATAACGGTCAAAATTTTCGATATAGTAGTTGGTCCAGTTTTATTTCTCTAAATATAAAAATTAATACTCTTTTCTACGTGTTAGATACATTTAACCGTGGCAATATTATGATAAAAATATTATTACTTCTAAAAAAAGAATGTTTAATTGAAATGTTATTTATAAAATAAAGTTTGAATAAACAATAATTTGCATGGGAGAAAGCTGAATAAACTAAAAAATGTTATCAAATAAACGATCACGGCGGATCACCTGTAAAAAGAATATCATTGTGAACAAAACATTTTCCTCTATCCAATGTTTCTATACAGAGAGAAAAAAACAGTTGAGTTTATTAATTTGCCAGGTTATTATAACATAAGAAGTACGATAAGCAGCTATGGAATAAAATTGATTATTTTTGACATGTAAATTTTGTATGACAACCCAAAATAAATTTTAGAGTCGTGTAAATTCTACATGAAATTTCGATTGTTTTCATATAAGAAGCGACTTATTAAAAAAGCAAGGTGTCTTATAAGTTTCGCTGTTTTTTTTCTCCATGTACCCCAAATGAACTAACATGTTTGAAAAGGAAATCATGCAATTAGGCTTGAAAATTTATTTTCCGTTGAGTAAATTTTTAGTTCGGCGCATCTCGGTAAAACGACAGTGGTTGAGAAATTATTGCTATTTTTTACATTATTTGCCATTGTACTCCCTTCGTTGTAGCCGGCTCCTGTCGATGGACGGTGTGTCGTGCATCAGAACAAGGGTGCAGATATTATTTTGTATCACGCTGGAAAAATCAGCATAACGCGACAAGATTATTGTTGTATCTTCCAGTGATAACTCGGTCACTAGTTCAAAATTAGTGCATATAAACTTAAAAATCAGTGAACTTTGACTTTATTCACTTATTTTTCAGTGCATATGCACTAATTTTGAACTAGTGACCGAGTTATTACTGGAAGAAATTTAGAGAATACTAATTAAAATTGGTACTTATAACGAGGTCAGTTGTTCGAACGTCACGTACATTCAGAAAGCGATTGGTGATAAAAAATTGACAAGGAATATTTTTCAACAAAATACTACTAAGTATATAAAAAAATAAATAAATCATTAGGACATCCTTCCTAATATGAGCAATAAATGTCGAAAAACGACATTCGTACATTCTTTTACACCTCGATTTTTTAAAAGTAACAATAAAATGATTATTTCTTCTAAAAGATTGTAACATACATTTGTTACTGTCTTTTTAAGCATCACTTGCTTGATACCTCGGTGACGGGAGGCCTCGGCTTTGTTCGGCGACAAAGGCGCGCTGCCGATGACACTCGGGGAACGCCCGCGCACCAGCTCCTCCTTTTCCCCGGGGTGCGATCGCACTTGCGACGGACTCGTCGGTGTCAGACTTTTCAATTTTCGAGGTGCGCGTCTAACACAAAGGCGATGTTCCTCCGCGCAACCGGGCGATATTGGACGCCTTGGAATTTAGACACGCATGACGCGCCGATCTTGGCCGCCTGGGAAAATAGTTCCTTTATTGCTGACAACTGAGTTTCGTGCGGCCTTTGTATCCGCCGATATAAAGCGATCATCAAACATATATTTGTCGGAGATTTTGAGCGGTCGAAAAATACGCGCATTGATTGCCCTTCCTGGATCAATTTTTCAAATTTTATCGAGAGGAAATAGTACAGTGCAATAAATGATGCATTAGCTGTTGGTGAAATGTCGTCGTGCTTAAAGAGTGTAAAATTGAAATAATTTTAAATGAATGTAATATGATTATCATCTTGAAGAATACATACAGCATGAAAAAATTAGAAAAGAAAATGTGTTGATATAAATTTCTTCATTGCACATTAATATTTTTGACTGTAAATCTATTTTTTCATGTAACTTAATTAAATAAATGTTATACTTTAAAAAAGCTTTCAATCAAGTTTTCTATAATTATACATTAGTAATAATAAATCACTCGTAAAAACACAGTTTACATTCAATCGAATACAATCTTATCAAAAGATCAAAATAATTGAAAAAAAGCATACACATCGAAAGAATGTAAATCGTTACTCAATCGCCGCCGCTCTCAGGGAACTACCACCCGCGACTTCGCAACGCCGATAGAAACCTGGCACAATTTCAGGCATCACTCCGCGCGCCATTCGCAGCTCTATTGGCGGGGTTAACGCACGGCCGCCCGGCGGTATATATATACACGGGCACAAAAGTCGGCGCGTCGCGAATCGATCTCGGCGAGATTCCGCCGAGACGTGCGCGGACGGAGCGCTCGATCGTAATTGCCGATCCGCCGGGACTTACGTAAGAAGGCGTGGAAAAAGTCGCGAGCATCCAGCCGCGTTTGTTCTCACAGTACCCGCGCCCCTGCGGTCGCAGGGGTCACGGTGCGCAAGATCGCGAGGTATATAACGCTGCATCGCTGTGATGCTGAGGTGCGCGCAGCATTATTTCGTCGCCTCTAACGAAGCAAAGCACTTTTCAAGAAAGGCCTACTTTAATTTGCCATTTTCAAGCACTAGAGTAAAAGTGAGCTCGTACAATTGCTAATAAATTTTGGGGTATCGTATACCTCGAGTTTTACCTTGGGTCCTGGAAGAGTTTACTTTTCTCTAAAGCATTCAAAAGTGGTAAATTGAAGTAGGGCTTTTTTGAAATGTGCTTTTCTTCGATAGAGGTAGGATTTATATGTTACGGTGCATGTATTCCTAATAAGTGATGACCGAAAATTTCATCAGTATTTCTTAGTTGGGAATGAAGCAAATATACATGTATATTTACGAAAGCTCCAAAATTCAAAAAGTTTTTATTTGGATCAATTATTATGAATTTCGATACGAAAATATTTAAAAATGCTTGTCTGTTACGTCCCGTAACAATAACTACGATTTCAAGGATAAAGCCTACTTATGGCACACAGCAACGTTAATTGAACTTCGAATTCATTGGATTTTTAGTGACAATTAATTACAATGGTAAAGGCTAGAGTTCCAGTAACCTTTCCTTCTCCAGGTGTTTAATAGGCTTATAAATGAAATGGAGAGGGCAAACCAGTTACTGGGAGGAATTACTCGTAGTCCACCTGGTGGTAAATAAATGTACTATTAAGTAAATGATTCAATTGAAATAATTTCATAGTATTGAATGTCCACGAAGGGGCGCAAACTAATTTGTCATTCTTTATTTCACTTTTTATTTCAAACTAATGTTTTACAAAACTACAACTGCTGTTGAATTAGCCCCAATTTCAGGAGCAACATGAGAATATTCTCATTTACCACCATAGAATCCAACACCACGAGTTATTGGGAATTTTGCTCTGCTGCCTGAAAACTTTAAAATAATAAAAAAAACTGTGAGGAAATATATTTACTTGCAGCGAGTAGTAACGATTAATTTAATTATACCGATTTATAATCTTTAATGAGAAAATTTAGATAAATCGCTTTTTACGATTACCAAATTGTAAATTGATTAAAAAGTAATTGTTCAAGTAGTCTCGCTTAATATTTTGCTATTACTATAAAGTACATTTTAAAGTGCATGTCGAACATTTTCTCAATATTTATTAGCAGTATATTCAAAATAAAAATAAAATATTCAAAGGAAAGAATAATTTTCCTGAAGTTCAACCGAGCGATTTTGCTCGCGTGCCTCCACTTCCTTTTATGCGCCAAGTCTCGTTCGTCTATTATGTCGCGCGGTCGTCGCTCTCCTCTCGTGCTTTCCGTAAGGCCTAGCCGTACTCTTGGTATTTTTTTTTTCAAAAACGCCTTTGCTGCCTTGTGTCTTGTTCTCGAGGGTACATTGGACTAGCTGTGCACTGAAGGAGAAAGGTGGTCGATTCTGTCAATGGGGTTCGAGGATTTTTCAAGTGCCTTTGAAACTCTACTTTGAATTTATGATTTTCGGTGTAACGATTTTTTTTTGTTAAAGTAAATACGGTACTTCGATCATTGTTAATTTAATTTTTAATTTAAATTATAAGGGTTTGTTTTATTCCTTTAGGATTATATTTATACATGATGCAGTTTTTATGAGTTACTTTTGTGTAAAAATAAAGATTATACAAAATAAGTACACATACAAAAAGAAACTGCACCGAATAGATCTTGAAACTAAATACAATTTCAAAATAACTTGTAAAAAGATAATATATATTTACCCTTTTGAACAGTAGTTTATTGTGCTTTTCGAGCGTTAGTTCCTTTTCTTCATCCTGCCTTTAAATTCTGTCACGTTGCTTCGAACGAAATCGACAATGGGTACCCATAAATTTTGTAAAAATTCAAATTACACAATGAAATTCCAACAATAAAGTATTTCCTAAAAATCCATAAAACCTATCATCAGCGTCGGATAAAAACTGGGAGGAAGAATGCGGAGTCTATGAAATCGTCAGAAGGTAAAAATATAGGATTCAAATAAAGCATTCCCAGATCTCCTGAACGAGGAGAATTTCCATAAAGTCGGCTTCGCTTGCCTCGGCACGCGCGCATACTCCAATACGGCTCTTCTCTTTTCCTCTCTCTCTCTTTCTCTCTCTCTCTCTCTCTCTCTCTCTCTCTCTCTCTCTCTCTCTCTCTCTCTCCCTCTTTCGCTCGATCGCTCTGTCCCTGTACATGTTGCGATTTTTAAAGGGACGAAGTGGTTCTACGGAATGGAGCCGTCGCTTTGGCGGCCTCTCGAGTGCGCCCCATCCTTGCCGGTGCACTTTCTTCTGCGCATTGAGATCTCCCCATCGGAACGGCATTCGAGCCGTGGCCACGTCGATTGATTGATTGATTGATTGATTTAGACTGCGAGCCTGAGCGATCGCCTGCTACGATACGAAAATCATTTAGCGCCTCGTCGACGTCCAATTTCGCACTTGAGAATAATCACATTTTTTAAAATAGCTTTATCTATTTCGGTCGCTTCTGATTTTTGCAGGAAGCAATCAAGATTTGTTTTTCACGTCGGAGGGAATTTGTTTGCCGCGCTGAGGTGGTATTTCGTAAAATAACGTAATTATCGCTGTCGTTGTTTCACACGCAGCCATTAGCACCTGACCTTAGACGTGTTATTACCTTCCTGTCCCATGATAATTATTGCTTTTAAAAACGCGGAACACATTTGTCGCGGCCTTGCTCGCGTGCCATTGTGCTTTTCCCCGGGCTACTCTCGCCCCGCGAATTAATCGCTAATTAAATGCGATCGGGCGATTCGATCGGGGATCGAGTAATTAGGACCTCCCGGTACCACGATCGTACGGTGCATCTTCACGGTGCGCTCTGCTCTCTCCCTGACGATTCCTTCTCAAATGCGGTTTAAAAAAAGGGGAGGGGGGGACACGAAGCGATCCTCGCTTTCTCCCTTCAAGATCTACCGGCTGCTGCGCCTCTTTCTTCGGGATGAATTTATATACGTAAACGATGCCGTGCTTTCCCGCTCCTTTATCTCTGTACGTACACCCCGAGCCATCTGATTTCCTTCACCTCTTCTAGTTTTTTTACCTCGTTATCTAATTTACCAGACATCTGTCGCTCGGCATTTCTTTATTTTGATGAGTCTCATATCTTCAGATTAAAACACGTCGCGTTTATCTCATAAATTTTTCTTTTATTTACAAAATTAACATTACGCAATCGTAACCGTATACATATTATGCAAGTACACAATCAAGTTGCATATTAAGAAAATATAACTAAATAGCAATATAATTTTGCATATACCTTTGTCTTTTTCAAATCAACACAAAATACGAGTGTTTTACTACATTTTATAAAAACACTAATCGTTTTAAATAAACTAAGATTTATGTATAAATACGTAAAGAAAAAAGCTCAATTAAAAACCACATAGTACGTTAATTCTAATATTCTCACAACTGCTATTATTGGAAAAATGATAATAGTTTATTCTAAAATCTATCGAATGTCTAACAAATTTAACTACAGATCTAACAAATTTTATTGCAATTTTTTTAATAATGTCAATCTGTGAGAATATTAAAATTGATAAATTATTGCTGTTTTATCGTATTTCTCTAAATTCATTACAAGTAATTATTACAAACTATACGTATAATTCATACAAAACCCAATAAATTTAATGAATGCAGTATAAAATTGAATCACGATAAAATGAAATTTAATACAAGTAGATAAATTGCATCATCATAGCGCAATAACGAGCCCTCGACAAACAACCTAGTTCCGGACCCCGCGCGCCAAATTAGTTACCCCCGCACAGCAAAAAAAAGCCACCGCCTAATCGAAAAGCACCGAGTAAAAAAAAAGGAACAAGCTCAATAGCCCCGGCAACTTCCCCTCAATCACAATATCCCCCCATGGCGCGCGTACATCCCTCAGCCTCATCATCATCCTCCGGCTCGCGGCGCAGCCTACACCGCATACACTGCATCCAGCAGCGCCGGGGGAGGTGGGGCGAAAGGGGGGCTAAGAATCGGATCGCGTTTCCGTCCAGCGGCGGACGTCTCTTCCCTCTTCCTCGGCGACCGCACCAATCGGAGCGCCGGCCCCGCGCAGCTGTTACGAGCCCGGCGCTGCATGCCTTTCGAGCTGCCCGCACGCACGCACAAACACAGGCGCGCGAAGCGGAGTCGTGGAGCAGAGCCGAGCCGGTCCGCAGCATTCAGTCGACCAGACACTTCGGAGCAGCGCGCACGCGTCTCTCCGCTCGCTCTCCTCTCGAGTGCCCCGGTTGCCAAGCGTGGCCGTCGCCAGTTGCCCCCGCGTGTGTCACCTCCAAAGTTCCATCTCGCCCGGACAGTTCGTTCAGTGAAGATTCCCTCTTACTTCCGGCTCTGTTCTGTTGTTCGCGGATTTTTCGTTTTCCTTGCGTGTCGGTCAACTTGGATCGCAGGATCGCCAAGATGGTCCGCGGACTCTCCCAGTGGACGAAGACGCTGAGCTTCCCGGCGAGGATGTCGCCGCAGCGGCAGGCCAAGGAGGGCAAGGCCTTCCACGTGAGCCCGAGCGCCAGCCCGACCTCGCCGCCCAGCCCCATCAGCGCCGAGAACCTACTCGACAAGTCGCCCATCATCGCCGACCAAGAGGTGATTATCCTTTCGCCGGCTTCCGCGAGCGCGCAGGATATCCGACTGATTATTTTCGCGCCGCTGCAGTGATTTGCACGCGTCTCGAGGGCCTCGTTCCGGGCTGATGACGCGCACTTATCGCGCGCGTGTAATTTTACGCGACTTTTATTTCCGAGGGTACGCGTCTTAATCGAAGGCCGATTCGAGATTTATTGCGACGATTGAAGTTTTTTTTTTATTGGGGAAGCGGTGGGATATATGTTGACTGACCGGTAAATTTCGACAAAACCAGATACGGATTTGTATTATGGTTTATTGAAAATTCTATGACGGGTTTTAATGAATGGAGCAGTTCCTCTTCGCCGTTAGATCGCTCATATCTTTGCGGGAATCGTGATGGAATTTCGGTCAGTCATTACAATTCACCTTGTCGGTGTAGATTTTTTTTATTATTTTTTATCAGCGCTTTGCCTTTTTTTTCGTTTCTAATAGATAATAAAAAATTTCGTTCGTGTATACTTTTTTTCATTTCAATCGAAGATTTTTTAAATAGTTTTAAAAAAATAATAACAGAGCAGAGTAAATCAATTTTTCTTGTGTATACTTTTGATACATGTATAGATAATTGAAAAATATGTGCAGTTTTTGCAAGATTTATGTCCTTTATTAATAAGTACGCAATTGTTTAAAATTATGCTTTAGTATGCGCTCTATCTATTCTATAATACTGCTGGAAAATCTAAAAACAAACTTTATGAATTGATGAAAAGTAGTAAATCATGAATTACTTATCACTTAAATAAAAATAAATGCAGATTCAGATTGAAAATTTGATCGAAATAGTTAAAAAGAAACCAACATAATAATTCGTAGTAAATTAATATCTTCGTAGTTACTTATGATACGCAGATAAATTAAAAAACAGTAAATCATGAATTACTTATCACCTACCTCTTTAGCCCCAACTCGAAGACACTCACTTATGGTCGAGCGCACCGTCAAACTTATCGCCACATATTTACCTATTCGACACAGCCCTCACGAGTCACAATCCCCTCGTCAAGACGTAATCCTACATCTCGATAAACCCTGTGTACCCTATGACAACGAAAAAAACGCCGAAAATATTTCTTCGACCGAGCTCGATCCCCTGAAGAATCCCCGAATCAAAGCAGACGCCGGTCGATCCCCGCGGTCGGCGAAGGTTGAATCACCTGGTAGACTCCCGAGAAATGCCATTAGTCACAGCCGCGCGAGCGCGCGATGCACCGCCGATATAATGCAGACGCGAGATGCAGCGGCAGCCGTCTATGACGAATTTTTCTCGAGTCGCGCTCGCTTTATCGAGCGCACTTCTGACGCAGAGGGTTTTTTATCTTTTTATTTCATTTACGCTGACGCTCGCCGCATTGTCCGGCGTTCGCGCTGCACCGGCGAGTCGACGAAACGGCTACCAGATGATTTAATGCGATTTATGGCCCTTCAACTCTTTTGTACCGGTACGAGCACCTCGGCGGGTGCCTTTGTCCCCGTGGAAAACTCTATTGGTGTCCACGACCCTTTAATAAAGTTTCATATCATTGAAAGGAGTGGACGTTGAATTTTGATCGAGACTTTTATTGTTGCACAATATTTCTTCAGTGTCTTATCAAACGAAATGTTTCGTGAGGAATAAAAAATCGCTTTCTCCGAGTTTAATTAATCACAATGAAATTTTGCATCGAGCGGTATAGTTTAGTAAGTCCCGGGTATCATCAAGCGCTAATTTGGAGAGAAAAACGACCTGGAAAACAATTAAACGATCGCGCCCGTCGATGCTCCCCGCTACCCAGATCCTTATCGCAGTGGGATAAATAATCGTGCGCCGCTCGCTCACGATGTCCGTCCTCGTAAATCAGTCGATTGTCCGCGCGCGCGCGCCTCTATTCAAATATAACGCGGGGTGAAAAAAAAGGCATTAATGCGAGGCGTCACAGTGCCGGCATTCACCGGGGTCGCGGCTATCTGTCACGCACGCATTTTTTTCCCCCCGTCCCGTTCGGATTTTTATTGATCCGCGCGCCCCGGGGACTCGAGTGCACGCCGCCCGTCGATATACACACCGCCGGATCTGGCCGATCGATCGAAACGCGACCTCGTCCTTTGTGCGCTCTTTTTTTTCCTAAGCAGGAGATGCGTGTTTCCTCCGGGCTCCGTATGCGACAAAAAGGAGAGAGGAAAAAATCCGATCGGTCGTGAGAATGACACCGGGAATGTCGCGGGTTTACTTTATATTTCAAGAAAACGTCGAAGGAAGAAACTTTAATGGTTAATGGGCGGATGATTGTCTCGGAAGTCGGCGAGCGCTTAATTAAGTCCTCTCCGCTTATACTTTTTTGTGCGCGCAGTAAAAAAGGGTCGCGGGGGCGACGAATCGCTTTGTAAATCTCGAGCGATAATAAAGTTATTTAACAACTTCCTCCCCGAGCGGCTCAGAAAAAGCGAGCGCATAGGAGAAGGACGGACCTTCTTCTCTTTTTTTTTCACGCGGATGCGCGAGATTCGTGCGGCGTGTCGGCCAGATGTTGCGTCGCTCCGGGCTCGTACCCTCCTACCCGTCGGCTATTTTGAATTTGCTCTTCCGCCGCGCGCCGGTGTGTGCGCGCGTATCCGTGCACCTCGGCGAACGCGAAAGCTCGGCGAGAAAACGATAATACAAGCGAGGCCGCGAAAGGGGGGGAAGAGAGGAGTCGGTGTAAGCTTTAGGCGCCGAGTTTACAGCCGACCACGATGACAGATGTTTTAAGCCGCCGTCCTTCTCTTTGAACTTTTCACCGAAAATAGACGACGACAGTTTCGCAAATTAATCGCGCTGCCTCGGCGAAAAAAAGATAGTGCCATCGGTGTAAAAATCGTCATATATCGATGTAACCCCGTAACGCGCCTATTATCGCGCGTCTAATCAGGCGCGCCCGACAAAGCCCGCCTGTTTCTTTTAGGGCTTTACAGTCAAAAAGAACAGGAACAGGAACACTTAAAATACATTGTTTTTATATCTATATATACGAGGAATA
>JAXIUT010020567.1:6726-18415 GCA_035586675.1 Eurytoma californica | reverse complement strand
GGCCATCGGACCCTGAGACTGTGCATTCTTCCTATCGAAGGTGAAAGGAACCTCTTGTAAAAATTTCAGCAAAATCCGTGACCCGGAGGTGAGATACTCTCCTAGTAAGTACTCTACTTATGCGGGTACTTTTACAAAAACCTTTGATACAAAATTACAAGAAGTTTGATTGAAAGCTATTTTCCATAAGAAGTGTGCAATTTCCCTTAGTGATGATGATGAATATTCTCGCAAACTTTAGTAATTGAAGTATAGTTGTAGGTGTATACAATTGTTTTAAAATAAAGAATGGTACATCCATTTTTCATCTAAATTACTGAAAACTTTTGAACGTTCCAGTTATTTACACCAAGTCAGTCTATATCTATTCATTTATATTAAAACGCATTTGAGACTAGATAGTAGATAAAGTGCATAATATTACTTAGAACATTCACCGCTAGGGGTCCCCTGTGATATATTTCTCGATACGTATGTTTCTTAAAGACCAAGAATACATGCGACTAGGCGTAAGAAGAGGCAGCTAATGCTCTATTATTTAACTGCGATTATAAGAAATCATATTATCAATAAAATAAATTGCTTGCAGTTTTGTAATTATTGTAATCATATATCTCTAAAATTACAATGAATCAGTTTTGAAATCTTCAATTCAATCTGATCTTGATTCCACAGATCGAAAAATATTGCAACAAAAAAATAAATACAGATGTCATTATTCTTCAAACAATACAAAATTTATCATAAACTAATTTGTCGGGTTCCTGACTAGCACACTTCACCACATCAATATTCTCCGTACATATTAACGAAGTCATCGTCACAGATTATCCCGTAACCGGCGACCGCTTTATTATCACGCCTCGGCATTAGAAACGCAAGTCCAATCGATAACTCCGAGCAATTGCACCTGTTCGCGCCGGCGGACCCATTCAATCCCGCCGAAGCATGCGAAGAAAAAAAAACGGCTCCCCGAACGAAAATTAATAATTCCACGCTCGACTTGGCCTGCTCAATCATCGCGGGGAGTCGGCCTCCCGCCGATCCGGAATGCGTATAAACACGTCAATTTGAGCCGTAATTCCGGGGCCTGTCGCGCATAAATTATCCATCGGGCAATGGCATTCTCGCGCCCATCGAACGGGAAACGGATCATACGCCGCCTAAGCGCGCGAGCGCGCCGTCACTTTCGCTCGCGCGCGCGCGCGAGAATTAAGCCGATCTGGCGATGATATCGCCCGGCGTCGATCGAGCGCCGCGCTTTCTCGCCCGTCAGCGCCTTATAACGATCTGTTTACGTCTGCTCTCTTATCTCGGGATTATGCTCGCGAGGGAGGATACGCAAGGGTATTAACGCTGGTCTTGCTGCTATTGTGTTGGAGATTTTTTTTTTTTTTTTTTTTTTTTTTTTTCAAAGACGGGCGGTCGTTCATTTCCTCGAAGGTTTTTTTGGAAGCGAATGGGTAATAACGGAGATGCAGCTTTATGTAACTGGAGGTTTGCGATTCGATTGTTTCCAGAATAAATATTGATAGTTTTATAAATGAGTGAGCTCCGCACACTTTATAAAATTGGTAAAAGTGGAAAATTGACATTTGTTTTGTAAATTCAATAATGGTCGTATAAGAATGCGAAAATTGAAGATTTTCTTTATGGATAAGAGACTACTGGAGGATTTTTTTAATTTTTTTTACTAAACCTAATGAACAATGTTTTATCAAAGCAGAAGTAGCAAAACTAAGAAAAATAGCCTAAATAGAGCTTTCAAGACCCTTTATAACCACAGAAAATCCACTTTGAACTGTAAAAATGGCTTGTTTTCAAAATAGTCCTGGTGATGGAATATTTCATCTACGTACTTAAGATTGAAGATATAATTTCTAATATATTTAATAAAATCATTTGTGGTGGAAAATTCTTGTAGGTCATTTTTTTTAAATACCAAAAAACAGGTTTTTTAACGTATTTCGGATAGTCTTCATCCTTAAATATTAATTGGACAATAATCTTAACTTCTTGTCTTTAATCAGTTCTAAATTATTCGTATATTTAATTATTCTTCTAAGGGTTGGTAAATTCTTCTAATAACCGAAATAGCATTGTGTCTAGTTTTATGAGAGTGAAAAATTGCCTGATAAGCAATGATCCACCCAATTGCGATCAATTTATGGAACAAGATCATTTTTTGAAGAAATAACAATTGAAGTTTTCAGAGAAGCTACCAGTTATTTATAAAAAAGATTTCATCCGTGAGGAAGTAATATTTTAAATTAATTCAATAAATAAGTAAATTGATAAAATAGGAAAACAGATGAAGACTTAAATGCAAAAAATTCATTCATAACGCTGACACTTAGTAGAGTACCGAACTCCATCCGTTCCATCCGTTTTCCATCGTACTATCAATTCGAAGGCCTGTAACCTGTTTACTCTGCTATTACCTAGAGTCAGGAAATAAAAGTGAAGTACTGTTTGTTTTTAATTATGCAAAGTACTACCTTAGCTCTCTAAGTACACGTAAGCTGCAATCTAATTGCGTCAGCAACGACACCATTATCAAAACTTGTGAGTAATGAAGTGGACACATTAAAACTCAATTTTCTAAAACACCCGAATTGATCTCTACTTTTCGTAGGGTATCCATCAGCTTAGCTTATTATTCTTACAAAGAAAGTACCGCTCCCTGCCTTTCAAACTTTTTACTGACGCACTTCACTGAACTCATAACTATTTTTTGCTCCGCCTAGGCATAACGCACTTCCTTCCGTAATTTACGAAAACAGTGAAAAATGTTGCTCAACTTATTTTCTTTACTGCCCACATGAAGATGCTTAATTTGAGAGAACATTTTTTGATAGTGTCTTTAAATTGATATTAAGGCAGAAATTTAAAAAAAATGTAGTATAATAACATAAAACAATGTGAAATATGGAGAAATCGTGCATACAATGTGAATAATAAATTCACAATAAGCAAACTGCGTTATAAATTGCGTGTGTCTATCTAATAATACTAGTGCAACAATATTAAAAGGTAATAACTTTAAAATGCACTAAAAACATCATCGAAAATTTAATCCACGTTTTCTAGAATTATTCTGCATCTTAAATTAATTTTTGAGTAATTAGTTATTGATAAGTGAATTAGAGAGAATCGAAATTTTAACAACTTCTAAGATAACTAAAATATTAATGCCTAGTATAATTTTTAAGAACATTTAAAGAAAATTTATTTCTTAGTGAACTACCATAATCACTTATACCGTAGAATTATAAGCAAAGTGAATTTTCTGATAAAAGTGTCTACTACAACATTTTGAGATTGAACGATCTATTTAATAAAAACTACCATACTGCAGTAGTGTAAACTCTTATGTAATAAATTAAGCGATCAAGACATCTAAAACATTTCGAGTTTGATTCTCGAACTCCATCTCTCACAAGCTAGAGTACACGCAGTACTAGAGTAAAATTAAATCCGCTAAAAATCGAAATTTCTACATCTGCGTTCTAAATTCTAAATTCTTACCAAATTGTGAGTATAACTTTAACTAAACAGGTCACTCGAATCCAAGCGCACTAACTGCATTAAAAATATTCTGAAAAGATTCCGTGCAATTTTAACGAAAAAATACCTCCGCTCAATCAGCACCGACTCCTCCATCGCGGATCGCCAATTCACCAGCCAATACCGCACGCGTCTCGCTTGCATACCGAGTGATGCAAATGCGCCGCGGGAGCAGCAGCAGCCGCGGGCGTGGCCGATGTATTTCGATCGGACGATACGCGCGACGCCGGGGAAAGCACACACTTACGCGCGCGCGCATGGAAACGCGCGCCTTTAGCGCGTTTACATAAGGTGAAAAGAAAATACTTTCGGCCGCGCCGCCGCGAAAAGAGAGCACAAAAGTGCACGCGCATTGTGCCCCCGATCCTGATTTATGCATTCGTCGCCGCTATCCGCTATTTCGTAATTATCGCAATTCGGGAGTACGTCGGCGTAACGGCAGGGAGGCCTCCGGGGCGGATTTTAATTGCGAACAATAGGGCGCAAATCGGCTGCTGCGTGTACGATAGTATGTAATCGCACGATTGTTGGGTGCACCTTTTTTTTCTCGCGCGGAGAAAGTCGATCTACCGGATGGTGCGTTACTATAAATCTTCGCGAGCGTTGCCGGTAATATTGACATTGTAAAGGTTGAACACAATGCGATAATAAATTTGGGGGCAGGTATATACAGTTCGGTAATTTCAGGGGAGCTTTAGCACGCGGGCTTGTCGGTGCGACGCCTTAAAATAAGTTCAAATTTATTTTGCTATTCTTTTTTTTACGCGGTAAAAATCTCGGTAAATACTGTCCTGCTCATTTTAGTTACGAGCTAAAATTTTCACTTTCACTATCTGTATATACGCGAAGTATCGCTATGGGCACGCGGGTACAATATTCGTTATATTTATGTATAACGTTTACTGCGGGCGATGCAATTTTTTTTTTAAACTAATTCGATTTATATTTACTTTCAAATGAGATTTTGACCCCGCGTTACTTTTTACTGCGGGATAAATATCGCTTGAATGGGTTACGGATGAATGATCTTTTTTCCCTCCAAATCAGTTTTCGCGGAATGCAGTTGTTGATTCTTCTTATACGCGAAACTACGATTTTCGCGCATTATGCAGTCTCCCTGTTACTTACATAAAAAAAATTTCGACCGCTCGCGTAACGATTTTTAGTTTACGTAAGAATGCAATTATTTTAATTAAAAGGAATTTGGGCTAACTTTTACCGGG
Source organism: Eurytoma californica (assembly GCA_035586675.1). Taxonomy (NCBI): domain Eukaryota; kingdom Metazoa; phylum Arthropoda; class Insecta; order Hymenoptera; family Eurytomidae; genus Eurytoma; species Eurytoma californica. Next base: position 13,625 of record JAXIUT010020567.1, on the reverse strand, counting down.
ACACTGGTTCTAGGCGATTATTACACGGTGCGTGCATTTTTCTGTTGCAGGAGGAAGAACGAGACTATTTCGTAGCCATGAACCTCGCGCTGCACGGATTTTTGCTGCAGGGTAAGTGTTCTTTTGTAATTTGTTAAATAATATTTCAGCCGATAAGTATGACCGCAAGTTACCGTAACAGAGTATCGTGAATACAACCGCAAGCTAACTTTAATACGAGTACACAAACCATAAGTGCGAACCACTAAAGTTTATAAAATATTCAATTCAGAAGTGTATTAAATTATCACTGTGATATAAAAATCTAATTTACTTATTTACTTATTTATTTATTGCTCAAGTTTAACGAAAATAAGACAATTCAGCAAAATATATAATTTCAAGAAATTATAAAAATTTTAAATTATGATCTTGAAATAAATGCAATAAATTACAATTTAATAACAAATTCATTTATTTTGATATATTTAAATTTATAATATAAAATCTAGAAAAAGCGGCCTTATTTCAAGAAAATAATTCTCTTTGCAGGTTTCATTCAAATGCTTTCTTAAAATTCGTCATGTTTATCAGTGCACGCAACTATAAAATTTAAAAAAAAAATTGAACAAAAAGTTAAGTTTACATAAGCTTCCCGAAGAAAAGCAAATAGAGACAGTTTCCAATGCCACTGAATTTCCAAACCAAACAAAACAAAAAAAAGCCCACTAAAACCAAGAAAACTTTTCCTGCGTAAGGCGACTGTCGCGCGGAACAACCGAGACCTCTGTCGAAAGTAATACGGTTTACCGCGACTCGGGCACTCGAGGGAAAAACGCAAAAGCCTGTACACAATTTGGGGTGCGTTTAGTTGGTGTCTTATTTTTTGTAAGAGTTATAAAAGTACGCACGGAAAATTTGAATTGTTAAAAAAATTGTAAAATTAATTAGTACACTGAGTAGTCGATTGAATGTAATAATCTATTTATAAGGTTGAAATGCGCCGCGCACATTTTAAGCTTTGAAGTTGAGATAGTGGTCGTAGGTAAAAAAATTGTTACGTTTATAAATAAATTACGTATTAATTCAACCTTAAAAACTCATTATTATAATTAAATCGTGAAGAACTTATAGATTTCTTTTTTAACAATTTCAAGTATACCGTTCGCATTTTTAAGATTCTTACGAAAAATCTAAATGCACCTTTAAGGGCTGCATAAGGCACCACAAAGCAAACAAAAAAGTTAATTATTTATATATCTTTATACGCAATGCACAAGTAATTACACATTATATCGTCGTTCCTAACGAAGAAAAGCACATTCCGTTTTTTCCCGACGAAAACAAGCACTTTTCACTTTTTTCCGACAACGAAAAGCACTGTTCGGAATTTTGGCGCGAAGAAAAACACTTTTCCGATTATGCCGCAAAGAAAAGCACATTTGAGAATTTTTAAGTTTTTTTCACGGAAATCTCGCAAAATGTGCCTTTTTTGTGGGTCTAACAGCACAAATTTTCAAGAGGACGTTTATTAAACGGTTTTAAAACGTTCAACGTTTTTCAACAATATCTGTTCTTCAAGATGGAAACTCACAAAATATACTTTTTTCACTGGAATCTCGTGAAATGTGCTTTTCTTCGGGGGGAATCGTAAAGTGTGCTTATCTTCGTCGGTAAATTGCAATGTGTTCTTCTTCGTCAGAAGCGACGATAAATATAGGCAAACAAAAAATATATCTTCTTGTGCTCTGTCGTATACTTTTCAAACGCGCAGCCCTTCATGAAGTCGACAAACTCCGCCGCATCTTCGCCGCGTACAACAACGAAAAGCTCGTCGTTCCTCGCCCAAGATGCATTGCCCCACGCGGCGTGTATATGTCGAAACGCGCAAAAACCGAAGGGGGGAGTCCTTGGGGCACGGCTCCCCGTAGATGCGCGCGCGCGTCTCACAATGCGCCTGGCCTAATCGATGTTAGCATCCGTCGCGGGTAACGAGCCGTGCGCGCACGTAGGAGGACGTCCTCGCCGCGTAACTGGGTTTCCGTGTCGCGCCTCAGGTGCCCGATCGCCCCTACGCCTCGTTCGCGCGGCGATCGGCCGGGCCCGGGGTATTACGCGCCGAGGCCGCGCGAATTAATTGCCGCCGCGCGGTGGGAATGGGACGCGCGAAAGTGCCGGCCGATGCGCGCGGCCGCTCAAGTTCACGCGTGCCAGTTGCGGTTGGAGAGCTGCCAAAGGTGTCTTAAATGTTTTATTTTTAATGCAATCGTTGAATGAATGTTGAATAGAGTTTTAGAAGGTGCAGTCAAGTTTTAGGTAAAATAATGCAACTTTTTAAAGGGGACGTGTACAACTTATTTAATAAAAGTGCCTTTTTCGCCATGGAAAATAAAATTTTGAATTAGGAATTTAAATCGTTTATTACGTACTATTACATTTAACATTTTCTATAAATTTTATTTTTTTACTAGTCATAATTTTATTTACTTTTCTTCTCAGAATATTTTAGTAACATTTGAATCTTTGTTGCTTTTGGAAATCATTTTAAACTGAAACTTTTCATTGATGCAATAAAGATTCTTATTTTAAAATCGTATTTAAAAATATTACTTTAGATTTTCGAGAAATATAATTTGTCAAAAATGATATTCTTACGATTTGTAATTTGTAGGTTATGCGCAAGCAAGAATAGTATATTACGATACAAGTGCGATAAATATAATTACAAACCTAGATTTGTAGAAAATTTTAAATACTAAACAAACTATTCAGATTCTGACTTATTCAAGCGGCTAAAAGAAAATTCTGAATGAAAGAAATAATTATTTATTTTTGTTCAATCATTAGGAGTGCTTTTTACATTAAGATGAGTTACATGAATCCAAGCACCACTTTCTTACTTGTTCATTTAATGGATGATTTTCTGAAAAAATTAAACAAAAATTAGAAATTACTAGTTTTCTTAAGTATATAATATCGTGGACGCTAAGATACTAACTTTTGCAACCAGCGAGACATTGTTCTATTTTAAATTAAAAAGTAAATTAATAAAGTAAAGAAATAAAGTAAATTAATTTAAATTTAAGTATTTCAATACTAAATTTCTACGTACCTTTATTTCCAGCTGCAAGTGAGAGATAAAATGTGATACATATTACAATTGTAACTTTAAAAAGCATACTGCAAAACTATAATAACTATTATAATAAGAATATTTTCGAAGGAGGTCGCTAAACAAATAATTAAATAAATGCAGTGCTTACTTATATCTACTTCTTATCATGTACTAAAAATAACAGTTTAATAAAATTAGTAATAAAAGTGTTTATTTTGAACGTATTTGCTAAAAGGTAAAAGTTGGAACACAGCATAACTATTTAAAACTAAATAACGTTTGAAAATTGATGAATTCTTTTAATAAATTGAATTATTTCATCCACTAAAAACTGCATTATTTATTTGCTCTGCGTCGAAAAAAATATTTTATGCCCATTTAAATGCAATAAAATTAAATTTTAACAATCCCAATATCCCGGCTCGCCGATAAAGCACTTTTACATCAGCCACTTTGAATTACCGCTGGAAGTTTCCCACGAGAATCCAGCCAAACAATAATTGTTCGGAACATTTATAGATAACCGGGGGGACTCGTCGTAAGTTCGTTTTGAACTTGATTTAGGATTTGACCGATTCCGCCTCGATTCCCCGCGCGCCGGCGGCCTGCCCCGCTCGATTTACGGCCTACGTCGCGTTTATGTCGATTGTAAATTCAGCGCGGGCTCGAGCAGCGTCTCTACGACTCGATGTCGGAATGCGAATCGCATCTTGCGCTCCGCGCGGAGACGTAATTCCACTCCGTGGGTACATTCAATTAGAGGCCGTGGGGCTCCGCACGTGAGGCACTGGCCTCGCCGGATGATAGAGACGTTTCGTAAACTGGAAACGAGTGCCGATCTCGTTCCTCCAATTCGCTTTCTCGCCAAATTTTTAAGATCCTTCGGCGATCTTTATAGTGCTTGTTGCTGTTGATTCGGCTAAAAAGATTACTTTCTTTAAAGGTTGTTTAGTTGCAAACTGTGATTGCTAAAATTAAAATTAAGGATTTTATGGAGGTAATGGGTGTGAAAAAATCGTAAATCATAAGATTTTATTGGATTTAAATAATATATATTGGTTTTAAGGGAATTTTTTTCTTGATTTTATATTACTATATACTAGGTGACTTCGTGCTTAATGTCGAAAAAATCTCTATTGATTTTCTTTTCGTTTTTGTACATAGTACAATTGATTATATAGTGCATTTTGTCATGCGGTCTTATCAAATTATCGAGTCGAAATTTCGTGCTCATTTTCGAAAAAATCTCTATTGATTTTGTTTTCGTTTTTGTACATAGTAAGTTATGGGCGGAAACCTTAATCCTCTAATAATAAATTTTGTATTAAATAAAAGTTTATCTTTAACTTTAAGAAAATTCTCTTGGTACTTATTATACACCTATCTAATAATTTCTTGAAACTAGAAAATTTGTTTAGTACCCGTTGCACCTGTGTTGCATTAATCAACTTAGATTTTTCACAGTCCAAGAGATCATTTTTAAATTTCTCCTACAAATTTTAACTGGCCAGTGTAGTTTATCGTTATGTAAGAGTCAATGCGATCAAATGTGAGCAAGTCCACTTAAGTGCGCGTGTAAAAATGTATCAAATGAATATTATATTTCTCTCGAACTAATAAGTATATTTCACAATACTTATTTGAGTGCTTCTGGATGTACCAGAATATCGTCTACACGGTGAAATTTTTCGAATTATATCTCGCTCTATATGCTGTCTGCGACTATTAGTTAGTCTTAATTCTATACTTATGCAGGTCCTATGGTGACCCTGAACACCTGGACGTCATCTACATATGAGGAACTCTTTCAAGAATTTACATCGTACATCTATTTTTCTAAATTTACTTCCTCATTTAGGTATATATTCAACAGTTCTCCGATTTTTATGCACATTACAAATTTTTTTTTACAGCTTTAAATACCAATTTCTTTATCAGAACAAAAATTAAAAATTTTTAAAATCTCAAATCACTTACGCCGTTAGTAATATACCTTAACGGAACGAGCCTTATCGAGTTAGCCATTTCCGCTCGTCAATACTTGATAATTCCGCGCAGAAGGAAAGTAATTCAAACAAGTTTTATAAAGCGTCAATGAATCGAGTAACGAAATAATTTAAATTAGGACAAATCTGCAAGCCCCGCGTTTCCGGGAACGTTTTGCTCGCCGCCAACGACTGCAACTTTCCTCCTCGATCCTTATAATTCAATTACTTGTAAAATTGAGCAATAGTAATATTCGCGCGGACATTCTTGACCCCTTCTATCGGAGCGAATCCGCCGGGGTAGGCGTCGGTAATTTTCAAGGAAATTGAAAAAGAAAATGAAATTCGCGCGGCGCAATTACGCCGGTCGGGTTTTCTCTAAGATAAATAATAAATAAAACTCGGAAAACCACCGGGGAGATAGACGTACGCGCGTGCGCTGGCTGACTTTAATTGTGAAAGCACGCGCGGCGGTTTTGTGATGAAATTAAAGCCGCGACTGCGCGCGGCGACGTGCGCTTCGAATCGCGTTAATATGCATCATCAGTCGCGCGCGTCGGAAGGGAAGCCTCAAAACGCGCGCGCATTGTTTAAACGATTTTTCTCGCGAAATTCAAGACATGCAAATTTTCGCGAAGAGGCGTCAACATCGCGTCGCAGTGCCTTGTATAAGGAGTTGCATCATTGCGCTTATCCTTCTTTTTTTTTTATTTAGAGGCGTGATATCACGGTGGGTGAGCGGAGACTGCGAAAAAGAAGGGCACGAGCGATGAGGAAAACAAGTGATTGTTTTTTGCTTCGTGAACGGAGGTGATTCATTAAGCAGGAGATGAGTTATGGCGCTGCATTTTCGAATTTATGTAAAGATTATATATAGGCAAGTGCATTAAATAGACAAATGATGGTCATTTCGATAAACGAACGTCATTTGTAAATGCAGAACTTGAGTTTTTTTTTTTAAAGCGAAAATTATTAAACAATGCCGCATGGGTTTTTTTTATTCATAAAAGTAAGAATTTCATATATTTCCTCAATTAAAGCTATTGCTGCTGGTTGCAAAAGAAATTTTATAACACTTCCCTTTATTGAGTTTTTTCTTGAATGATTCACCGACAATGTTAATGAAATGACTAATTTATTTAATGAGCAGAAGAACAGAACAATACTTAATGATAATATTGAATTTTACGATAATTTATTACTCCTAAAAATTGAAGACGGCAGTTTCACATCATTTTATGTGTCATTACCCATATAAGCACTCAATGTGAAGTCAATGCTGTGACAATATTATTTTGCAAGATTCACTAAAATGACTAATACTGTATGTAGAATATTAGCCCAACTTTAATACCTTACCTTGGAATGGGGGTAGCGTATTTAAATGCTATAAAACGATTGCAGAAGTAACTGTAGAGGCATGAAAATGGTTTAAAATTATTAAAACTTTTTTAAATGTTTTTAAAAAATGCTTTGGGTACCAGCACACTCCTCCAATAAGCTTTAGAGAAATTTCGATTAAACCTGTGTTACGCAATATACTCAAAAATTAAAAAGGTCATTTTTTGTATTACTTCTAAAGTTTTATTTAATGAAAAAGTGTATCCTAAATAATTAAAAATCTAAAATGTGTAAAATGCATATGTAAATTATTAAAAGAACACTATAAATTTTATGGGAAATTAAAGAAATAAATGATTAGTTAGACTCGAATTATTTTAACAAACTAATTTTCTGTGATATCTAAAGTTGAATTAATGAAATCAATCATCAAATCATATAAAATCAATGAGTGAAGAGTTCCACTATTTAGCGATTAG
>JAXIUT010020556.1:0-18420 GCA_035586675.1 Eurytoma californica | reverse complement strand
ATAAAAATATTTTAGGTTTATAAATAGTTAGATAAATTAATATACATGAACTACAAGTAAAAGTAACACTTAAGACTACAAGAAGTGACCTGATCAATTAGAATAATTAATTACATTAATTGTGTACTGGTTTAACAAAACTTGATTAGTTCTTAAAGCAAAATAAGAAAAAACCAATTGTTAGCAAATAAAATATATATATATATATATATATTAAAAAAGTTCAAAAATTATGTAGCAAACGAAAGAATTACTGGCTAGATGAAAATAGCTCTCCAAATTCTTGAAATGATAAAATTTAATATCTTAAAGGATTAACTAGGAAGATTAAAATATGAAAAGCACAAACTTAATATTAAAAATGTTAAGTGTAGATAACGTAATTGTTCGTTTAAAAGTATTGAGTATTTTTATGATAAATTATAGTAATGTTTGAAAGTTTATAATAATTTTTGTCGAATTCTGTTCCATCTATGGTGGTAAAAGTTAACAAGTTTGAAAAAAGACATTTAAGTGTTATTGTCAATTATTTATTAAATAAATCGTTATTTTCTTAAAAAGATATCTTTTCTTTTTTTTGTTTTTCCCAAAATTCCTCCTTGAACCACTTATAATAAACCATTTTAAAATTCTAGTCATTACTCATTTTCTAAGTTATTATATATGAATATTAGAAAGAGTTTCTATTATTCACTATTTAATTGCGCTTTGTTAAATAAAAAAAAAAAATATATTTATTAATTAAAAAGAATTTTACACGTTAGACAAGCAACAAATAAAAAATAAGTTTTTACTTTCTACAAAGTAGTCAATATAATACATTAATTTAAATGAATAATTAATAAGAATAATTATTAATTTTAATTAACGTTAAATAAGGAAGTTGATTAGTATGAAATATTTTAGGAGTGGCCACTATACCCCGCCTGTTCACTTCGACCCGAGGCTCGCTATGCCCCGCTCCCTTACAATTACTATTAATGTTGAGTAATTAATAATAATTATTAATTATTAATTAAAATAGTTGTTTAATATCAGTTAAAAAATATTGGCGCTATGCAAGAGAAAATAGAATTAGAAAATAGAATTCGAAGACCATGTAGTACTTTGATCTTTTTATTATTTACTCAGGTTTATTTATTATTTAACCATCCTTTTTAATAACAATTCTAAAGAACTGGATTCGTCTTGCATTGTCTTTTGCAACACAAGCTGTGCAGTAAAGTAACATTTATAATTCAAAGCATAATTTTTCGTCATTTTTTCTCTTTTATTTTACCCTTTCATAGTGTTAATTATATATGCCTTTTGTTTATTAATTTTTTAATAAAAACAATTATTTTTCACATTAAAATTACATAAATAATAATATCTGACATATTATTAAGTAAAATAAAGAAAAATTAGAAATAAGAAATTTTAAATATTTTGAATTTGTTCCTCGCGTAACCGTCGTGGCCGGCGGCGGGCGCCCAAGCCGCCTGACGGTCGCTGAGAGCTCAGTCGGCTCCCGCCCGGCGGCCAAGACGGACGTTGAATCTGCGTTCGGTGAGTTCAGGATTTTTGCTAATTGCTTATAAAGGTACTAACAAGTATCTTTATTCTTCTGTTACATGTATAAAGAAGTAACCAACACTGAAGTAACTGCTAGAAGTAGCAGAAGGGCGGAGCGCGCTACGTAACCAATGAGCTACTGGTTATTGAGCTACTGTGAGTAATATTTCATTAAAATAATATAATTTCTTTTATTATTTTGACCAAATTAAGTTAATATTTGTATTGGAATAAGAAATTTTTAAAAATTGTGCAATTTAAATGATTTTTCCATCTTTGGAGTATTGGAACAATGTTGGACCAGTGTCATTATGATCTTCCGAAGTATAAATTTCCATTTCTACCCAGTATTTTTTATTTATTGAGGTTGTTGCAATAAAATATGGATTTATTTCTTCACCAAAAACTTCCTTTAATATATTTTTATTAAATTTTAAGTAAATTAATGATATTTTAATAACATACTATGGATATACGATACTATGGAATTTGTGCACTGCCTCTTAGATAGTTAGATATATGAATGCAATTGGGTTTTGTTTAAATAATGATTTATATTTTAATTCATAACTTTACTAACTATATTTTTATGAAATTTTATTTAAATAAATAAACATTTGATAATAGCACGTTATTGCACTTAGATTTTGCATATTAGAAATGCATATACTGTTAATGTTTTTTTGTCTTTGTGTAAAATAATGATTTATATTCTTCATACCAACTATAATAACTATGTTTTGATTGAATTTTATTTAAATTAATTATTTTTAAATAATAATGTTATTGAATTTAGATTTCTTATTAGAAATGCATAAACGGTTAACGTTGTTTGTTTCTCAATTAAGATATTGATTTTTATCTTTGTTCATAACTTAAATAACTATGTTTTTATTAAATTTTATTGATATTAATAATTCTTAAATAATAACGTTATTGAATTTAGATTTGTCAATTACGTAAAAATACATGTTCTGTTAATGTTTCTTTAATGTTTCGTAATGCGACTTCTTGAAATCTATTCCTTTGATTACAAATATATAGGCAATTAACATCTTGGTTTTAAAGTTTAAAACATTGATTTATATCTTTATTAATAACATGACTACTAAATTTTGAAAAATTTCTAAAGTTTTATTGTACGGTTCTAAATGCAGCAATCAAATTGCTTGAATTTTGTAAATTTAGTTTCAGTTTTAACTTTATACATAGAGATATCATTTTACTTGATTTACATGAAAAATATTCATTTATTACTTTGTTAACAATATCTATAACTATGATTTTCATATATTTTATTCAAATTTTATTTAAATTTAAGCTTCCTTTATTAATGACGTTACCTTTTTCTGGTGTTATATTAATTTTATAATAAAAATAATTATTTCTCACATTAAAATTACATAAATAATAATATGTGACACATAATTAAGTAAAATAAAGAAAAAGCGGAAAATTGAAATTTGAAATATTTTAAATTCGCGCCACGTGGCGGGCGCCGGCCGCCAAGCCGCCCGCCGGCTGCTGAGAGCTCAGTCGGCTCCCGCCTGGCGGCCGAGACGGACGTTGAACCTGCGTTCAACGACTTCAGGATTTTTACTCTTTGCTTATAAAGATACTAACAAGTATCTTTATTCTTCTGTTATATGTATAAAGAAGTAACCAACACTGAAGTAACTGCTAGAAGTAGCAGAAAGACGGACCGCGCTTCCTAACCTATGAGCTACTGGTTATTGAGCTACTGTGGGTAATATTTCATTAAAATAATATAATTTCTTTCATTATTTTAACCAAATTAAGTTAATATTTGTATTGGAATAAGAAATTTAAAAAAATTGAACAATTTAAATGATTTTTCCATCTTCGGAGTATTGGAACAATGTTGGACCAGTGTCATTATGATCTTTCGAACTATAAATTTTCATTTCTACCCAGTATTTTTCATTTATTGAGGTTGTTGAAATAAAATATGGATTTATTTCTTCACCAAAAACTTCCTTTAATATATTTTTATTAAATTTTAAGTAAATTAATGATTTTTTAATAATATATGATACTATGGAATTTATACTGCTTATTAGGTATATGACTACATTTTTTGGTCTTTGTTTATTATTTTGACCGGATTAAGATAATTTTTATTGAAATTTATTGGAATAAAAATTTAAAAATACTGTAATTTAAATTATGATACAAACTTCTTTCGATAGGTTTCATTTGTACAGTACATTTAATATGTAATGTTCTTGTTTAAATGAAATATTGTTTCATTTCTTTATCAATAATTTCAGTAACTATATTTTTATTCAATTTTATATAAAAATTTTTTCATAATTTGCTATTGAATTTAGATTTTTGTTTTAGAAATCTATACAGAGTTAACGTTTCTTGGTCATTGTGTAAAATATTTTGTTACTTTTCTAATATTTTTAATAACTGTATTATTATTAAATTTTATTATTTAAATTACCAATTTTAATAAAGTCACATCATTCACTTTAGGTTTTTGTTTTAAAATTTGTTCTGTTTACGGCTTTTGGTTTTTGTATCTTCACTAACAACTTTAATAACTAAGTTTTTAATAAATTTTACTTAAATTAATATTCTTAGTGATATTGTCTAAGTATTATTCTTAGTCATTCAATATTTAAGTTGATATTTTGGAAATCTATATACAGTTAACAATTCTTGGTCTTTATATGAAGTAATGATTTGTATTTTCATTAAATCACATATTTGAAAAGTAAATAACTCTTTACTCTAGCATTCTTTTGCTATTGCAAGGTGATGCAAACATTTGATAATATTTTTTAAGCGTTTCAGCAAATCTTACGACTTTATATAAAAGATGATTACAAAAAGCGTTTTATTTTGTCTAGGATTCGTTAAACATACAACTGCAATTGAATGATACGTCAAAGTTTAACTATAGTAAAACTTTTATCACTTTGCTTCACCTTTGATATACTTCAGACTCAAATAAAAAGGTAATAGCAGATATTTTTAATCTTTTATAACAATTATTCAAATAAGTAATCTTTATTATAAATATTTTCAGTAATCAAGGAAGTAAAATTTTTGGTGAACTTTGTATTGTATTTAGGACAATAGCGAGGACAGTCATTGTCTGTTGGTACTCTTGATAATTTTTCATTGAAGAATACAGTAACTACTAAATCAAAATATAAGTCTGATATAATCACTTTGGATGTGGTTCAAAATGGGATTTAATAAGGTAATAACAGATATTTTTAACTTTTATTAATAATTATTCGCATGATAATCTTAATTGTAAATATTTTCAGTGACTAAGGAAATAATCTTCTTTGATCCACTTTGCATGTGAACTACTCTGAAAGTTACAGTCACAAAAAGTGCAGAATATTCAGTTGGTGCAAACTCGCTGACTAACTTGACTTTTATCTGCATCAGGCGAGTTTGAAATTTGTAGAAATTGCATAAAAAGGTATTAACTAATATTTTTACACTTTTTTTTTACATATATAAGCATGTAAGTAATATGTAAAATTCAAATTTTCAGTGGATAAAGATTATTGAGTTAAGGAATTAAAGATACACTTCTCTGATATTCTTGCAATCTGAATCGAAGTACTGTGGTGCTACTCAGCCTAATTATGTAAGAATCACTGGTGATTGTTTAACTGTTGCGATAATAATTTTTTTTTAAATAATTTAAATAAAATCATTTTATTAAAATTTCTTAAATTGATGGATAATAATTGTATAAGAATTGAGATTTATACAGATAAAAATTAAAATTTTTCTGTATAAATTTATATCATTAAAGATTGTTTAGATTTTCTAATTAGAGAGAGAAAAATCAGCATGATCAGTTGAGTTACAAGTCATGTAACAAGTTTATATAGTTTTATTAAAATAAGTTAATGCATTTCATTGTTTTAATGAAAATGAACTTTAACTTATTATTTTGAAGCTATTAGTTATAAATAATTATTTGTCAATTTAAATTACAAAGTATTAATGCTATAGATGAAACATTAGTATACGTTGTAGTTTATGAAAATATTGATTTATATATTTATCAGAAAATACACTCAAATTTTCTCATTTAAAACAAACATCTAATGATTTTTTATTGCAAAACTTTAAATTGTATTCTTTATTGACTAAAAGTAAATCATTCAAGTAAATTAAAGTCAAATCAGAATAAAGTTTATAGCTGATGGTATTCGTTCCTTGATGCGCTGAAGGAATTTTCGTATCTTGCTGTTTATTTACAGTAGGTTGAAATTAAAACTCAATGCATACTAAATTTAACACTATCGTATAAACTTTTCTGACTCGTATCTACCTTGTTAATTCTGTTATTTTGGCTATAGCTTGATAAATGTATTGATCTTGATAAAGAGTTTTATAAATTTTTGGTTAGTTCTAAATAGTTTTTGTGCAAAAGATTATTTAAACTTGAATTTTAAAAATTAAATACTCCTTAAAGAGTTAGTAGTTTGTGTATTTACTTTTTCAAAAATTTTATTGTTATTTATGGAATTAATTAATATATATTTATCTTAAGAAGCTTATTAATTACTTGTTTGCATGTACGTTCTTTTCGTGTTAACGTAACACATTTTTAAAATTCTTTTTACAGATATATTTAAGTAATCAAAAAGAAGCCTGGATGCCTGCATCGAAGCAGGAAAGCTGTTGGCAAATTACTGTGACAGATTAAAGTCACTTGTAAATTGACTTCGGCTTTGCCTGTGTACCATGGCTTGCGGTCTTCGGTGTCAATTCGAGCTCGTATGTAGTGGGGTTCGAAGGGATCTCCGAGAGTGCAGGGTACAGAAGAAGACGAAGGAGGCCAAGCAGCCGTCGTCTTCACCGTGGGAATCCGCGATCGGTGAGTCATTTTACTCGTACCAATCAACTCTTTTCTCTCTGTTATACATAATTGATTCTATATAAATACATTTAGCACATTAGAGTATTTTCTTTCTAAATCACATTATTTTTAAATTGAATTTTTTTTTCAAAAAATTGAATTATACTCTAATTTATTTGCATGATATTACATTGCTTCGTGAACAAGTTTCTAATTCGCGTTAATGTCTTAAAGTAAATTTGAATAATATTAGAAATAAAAGTTTGTGATTAATCTTGTATATTTAAATTAATAATTGCAATATTTTAAACTTGTAATTTGAAATTCTTTGATTTAAATTTTGAAATTTAAGTTTTTAAGTTTTTATTTTTCTTTTCTTTTTTTTGTTTCATTTATTTATTTTTTTTTTAAGTTTTGTTTATTTGAGTACGGTTTGCATTATAAAAATTTGTGTAACTTCTGAGTATTGTAAATTTAACTTAAAATGTCCCATTTCCCACAAGAAGAAAATGGTGCCGCCCATTAAAGCAGTGCACCATTATGCATACACAGAGCTGTCAACCAACGAAATTCAATTTCGTTGAATTTTGTTAAGGTATAGGTACAGGTATATTTTAATTAATAATTGGAATATCATTTTATTTATTCCGTAAGGTGTAAATAAGTTTTAAAATTTGGTTTCGTATAGAAACTTGCACTAATATCTGGGTGTATTGTAAATTTAAGTTAAAATTTCCCCGTTTCCGATAAGAAAATGATGCCGCCCCTCAAAGTAACGTATCACTATATACGTATACACTACTACAGTCAGGAACCCCTCTAAAATTAATTAATAGTGACATTTCACTTAAATAAGTGAATATTTACTTATTCCACGTCAAAAGTCTTCCATGTAATACAATAAGTGGAAGATATTTCACGTTAAATTAGTGACTATCGTTTATTTCAGTAAAATTTCAATTATTCAACTTTACATGCGAAAGATCTGTCAGCCAGCAAAATTCAATTTTATTGAATTTTGTTAAGTGACATACCCCAACGACCCCTTAATTATGATTTGAATTATATATAAATATTTGTATAATTTCTGAGTATTGCGTATTTAAGTTAAAATTTCAGGTTCTCCATAAGAAGAAAATGATGCCGCACATCAGCTGTCAGCCAGCTATATTACCTCCTCCCTAACTGCCCTCCCCCTCTTTGTAAAATCATTTGCTCATCGATAAGTAACGAAGCAATGTAATATTAAAATTTAGGAAAAGAGTTGATAACAATTAATAATATTATATTCATAACTATATTTTATATATCTATAGAGTTGAAATTGTAAGAGTAAGTCTGATTTAAATTGATGTCTTCGTATACGACATGTTTATAATATATTATAAAAAAATAGTGTTTTAAAGTTTTAGTTTAGTCACAGAACTGATCTGTCACTAAACTATGACAGGTGAACGAATGAACTGAATTGTGAATAACATTTAATATAATTATTTGTAGGTGATTCCTGAAAAAAGTAAAAGTGGCCTTAAAAGTCGTTATTGAAGGAAGACAATGGCTAAGTTATTGAGCTAATCTAATGGTATCTGAGCAATTAAAAGTTCTTTTGGTGGACATTCAGCCGTATTTTATTATCACGCAAAGTGTGAAACTTACAATACCAGTTTAATAAAATAGTCAACTTTATTAAGTTTTACCTAAATGTTTTAGATAATATAAAACTAAAGAAAAATTATATAAAAGGTACGCATTAATCTCTACATTTTTAATTTTATTATTTTATCGTTTTATCGTTTTGAATTAACCCGACACTTTTATAAACGATTATTCCCCGAACATCAAATTTTTTACCGATAACCCTATTATTAGAAATTGTTGACCTCATTAATTTTTAATTGCCGATAATGACAAATTGAAAACTCGACATTTAGTCGGAGGTCCCAAACAGTTGGCGGCAGCGATGCGCCTATACGTATATAACCGGTTATGCAGTCTTGCTTTGCCGGTAACGGCTGCTCTGGCAAGTGTGCACCCGTAGTGTCAGGAAAGATAGATGCCGTTTAAAGCGACTGAGGATAGTAATCTCGTGTAGTACCTATTGAGTTTGGTTGTAGATTAGTACAGAATAGGTGAATTAGCAGTTGATGGGAAAGACGTTAGTGAATTTCAGTGGGTGTCATTTTATGTATTAATGTACTTAAATTATTACATTATGCATATTACAATACGCAAAAAGGAAAAATGTAATTCAATTCAATTATTTTTAAAGGCAGATATGCAAAATAAATGTGAATGTAAATTAATATGGGCTAAATATAATATATCAATGTATTGTATCTGATTTCATTATACGTACATGAGTTAGAAAGTTGCCTAAAAATAAACATTTATTGCAATAGTTAATTTTTGAATCTGTAAATTAAATACACTAGAACCAGTAATCTCCAAAATAAGTACTATTAAGTTTACAATAACAACTCAGTACAATATGCATATTTGCATGAATTTGAACTAAATGATTCTTTAATAATGATAATAACAAAGTCACGGTCGCCTGTAATAAAGAAAAAGTTGTTACAAAGTTAGGTACATTGTATTTTTCATCTTTTTGTTCGGGATGCATTGCGTTAAATCACTAGCAGTCACTTGAGTTTAATTTTTAAATTATTGGTTTCAGCAACATCAAAAATTAATGAATTGAATTCCATTATTACTTTTTTTTGAGAATATTACTAAAAAACGTGTTAGACCGAACAATATTTTTTTTTATTATTAAACTAAAGTGATTAAAGTACTCAATCTTAAACCATTTAAAAACTGCTTCATTTCTTATATTGTATACATTTACATTACATCACTATCAATATTACATAAGTCGTCAAAACTCAATTACCGCCTCTTTGATAAAAAAAAATAAAAAATAATTTGGATTGACTTTGCGGACTATAGCAACACTCGAATCTTAATTAACTCGAAATAACTCCAGTGCCTATACTGATTTTCTTTCTATAATTTATTGCTACTAAAAATGTCGTAAATATGCAACGCAAGCCATAATGTGAAAAAATAAGACTATAAAAAAATTAATCGTTTTGAACAGTTTTGAGTATTCTTGTGCATTTCTAGGTGCCTTGCAGGTTATGCCATTACAATGATTTAAAGCTGGTCTAGCTCATACATTACATTATGTTGCATTACATGACAACAGATTACATTGCATTAAGAAATCTCTTAGCAACAATTGAGCACTCTAAATTTGAATTATGAAAATTTCACTGTTTCCAATTCAGCCGCGTACTTATAACTGTAAAATAGCGATTTTTAGCTGATTTACATTAGGTAAAAAGTGCGCAACTGTTTTGAAATTAGTGAAATTTCCTGTAAATGAAATTTAGAGGGAAGTCGCTGTGGGATTTACCCGAGTAACTCTTTTTCTCTCCCCGGTTGCCTATACAGTCGTCCGTTGTATATCGAGCAATCGCACGTGCGTGCTCTCCGCTATCGCCGGCCCGGCGATAAAGCGTCCGATCCGCGCCTGCTAGTCGCGAGCGAGCGACACTTTCGCGAATTCCGGGGAGAGCGACGATTCAAGCGCGATTAAACGGGGCCGCGGGGAATCCCAGCGCGAGAGACGATAAGGCGCGCACTGGAAGTAGATCGAGCGGTGCGTGGGAAGCGCTAACGGCTTCTGCTGCACCGAGTTTGACGTCGGCTGTAGAAACTCGGTTATATCCCGTATCATCATGCAAAAAATTTGATATAACTTACACTCGACATGTAGACAGTACATTGTATAATTACAACAAAATCATTATATTTATCTATATAAATGTAACAGTTTTGTTATCTTTTACATATTAATTATGAATAAATTATATCAATTTTTTACATGGGTAATATACACTCTAGTAGTTTCTCGAGGTTAGACTGAGAAAAAATTCTGCTAAAAACTGCAATACTATATAGGAAAGTGGCCACAGACTGATGTTTGATGAAAAATTGCCACATTCTCTACAAATTTACAAAAAGTTTAGAAAAATTACCCCACTTTCTAAATAAATTTACAATAACGTCTAGCGTAATATTATAAAAAATTTTACTATAACGTATATAGTAATTTTTCGCCACAATGCCAATCTGTGTATTGTGACCACTTTCCTAGGTACTATAGTAATTTTTATTAGATCTTTTACTCAGTGTATGGTTATTGGATTATTGGATTTTTATTCGTAATGAAAATGTTGTGCTTTCGGTTGAACATCGGATCGTTTATTATGCAATTTGATAAGATTGTGCGAATTTGTTTATTTTAGATTTCTGCACTCTATCTCTTGTTTTCAATATTACGAAATGAAATTTTGTGGGCATGATAATTTTTGATATATTATGCAATGAGGATAAATTTATGAGTTTATTAGTTCTACTTAATAACTGTTATTAATAAAATTCTGTTAAAAATTTTTGAATTAAGAATTTGTTCTCCATATAATTCTGTCTGTGCTTTTCATAATATTAGTATCAACTAATTTAGATGCTTGCAATAAATACTAAATAAGTTATGGAATTAACAAATAATAACACGAAAAGAATTTTCCAATCTTTCGTGAATAATTTTGTGTATATTCCGCTTATAAGAATTATCAAATTAATACAAAAGATTATTGATTATTGAATCCTTGGTAAATAATTCATAAAAATTTCCCATTTGTTGAAATTATCGAATATTGATAACTGAAGTAAGTTTTAAAAACTTATCTGCAAAATTTCCTAAAAGACAAAATTATTTACCGCTTACTCCGTTTTAATCTTTAGTGCAATAATACCAGTTATATTCCATTCAAAAACAAAATAAAATTAAAAAAAAAGAAAAATTACGTTTAAAAAACTCACGCTCACAAGTCTCGAGTAAGACTCTCTAAATAATTGCCAGCGCGATTAGCGCAATAAATCACAGTGTGTGGTATACATTCAACGGCCAATTTGGTCGGCTACAAAAACGCGCCTATTTTGCGCGAAACGCCATTGACTCGCGGCTCAAAAATCGCGTACGTACAGCCTTGGGAAGCGCTTACCTCAGCGTGAAATTTCAAAAGGCCTCCTCTCAAAACACCTCCATTAATAATCAAATCAGCGCAACGCCTCGATTCGATTATTACCTCCCGGATCGGCGCAAAAAATACGGCCGCGCGAAAGAAAAGGTGTATAGTATATAAGTACACGGTCGAGTGGCGCGTCCCTTTTTAATCGCAGAAAATCAAGAGCGAGGCTTTTGTATATCGCGGGCGATTCTATTTGCGGGCCGCGTCCGAAAACGGCCAACGGGGTCAGCCGCGCTTATAAGGAGAAAACGAGACGGGCAGGTAAAAAAAAATGAGAAAAAGAGGAGAGGAGCCTGTGTGCGTGCGCGTGCGTACATCCTTGCTTTTTTGAGAGTAGCGCGGAGTTTCGCAACGGCGCCGTGGGATTTGCGACGTTTACGTAACGAGCTGCAACGTAATTTCGTCGGGCGAACGAGCCGAGGGATTCAATGGATTGGATTTTTTTCTGGAAGGTTTAATCAATTAACATTTTTTTATTTTGTAGACAATACAATGGTCAAGCATAGGATGCATATTGTATAGTCAGGCAATTATGAAAGTTGGATCTGTAAATCAATCTTTTTGATGATTTTTGCAACAAAGCTTTGATTATTTATTTATTGCAAATACTTAATTAATTTATTTTTAACGCTCGTAAAATATGTTTCTATTCGGGGAAATCTATAAAATGTGCTGTGCTTTTTTTATCACAAGCAACAATATAATGAGTACCTGCATACAATTTTTTTTTTTAAATCTTTCAAATTATTAATATATTTTCTTAAAAAACTGTATAACATCAACATTTACAATATATTTGTTTGAATTAATCTTCAGACATATGTTACACTATTAAAAATCGCGTATCCTGCCAGATAAAGAAACTCATGTTATATCGTTATAGCGATAAAATTCGTGGCCTAATTGTAGGTCTGATTTTGCATTCAGATGATGAGTTGCAGCCCGCAAATCTTCTAGAAACCAGTTTTGATTTTTTTACCAGATAAGTTGAGCCGCGGTGCAGTAACTTATTAAATCCTGCTGCCACTAACTGCGGGTAGCCCGCTTGAAATATGCGACAATCGGATTTATAAACTTGAATACCGTTTTCATCGCAATCATTATAAACAATAAAATAAAAGCTTAAGCGCAACATTCGCTATTTTATTAATCCGCGGTTATAAATAAATTTTAATTTTTTTAACGAATGTGATCCGAAATTGATACACTGCAAATATGTTGTAATATATATTTCATTAAACCGATGAATAGCCCTGGTAGAAATTTTAAATAAGCAGTTCCTGGCAGAATTAAAAGAAATAAGTTTAATTAACTTATTTGTTGTTCATTCAATTTTTGAATTCCTATATACTTACATATTTACATGATACAGTTACAATTAAATTTTAAAAAATAGCGGTTCATAAAGTTTGAGTAAAATTTTTAAATTTTTAAATTTTTACATAAGCTTTTGATTGTTGTCCTTTAAATGTTAAATCTTGCAACATCAGCAAAATTAAAAAAGAAATAAGTTTTACTTTGCAGTTTCTGCAAGTAGTAGTGACGTTTTATTAGCAAGTATAATAGGTATGTTGACCTCATCAGCCTATAATTTTATTAATCGAACCAAAATTACAAATTTTGAATTTATTTTAATGTGTAATCTTTTTTGTAATTTTGGTGTAATTAAAAGAATTGTAGTATTACTAGATCAGCGTAATATAATGACGAAGCGTTGATGCTTTCTATAACAATTGGATAAAAATTAATTTTGCAAGATCATCTGATCGACAAAAGATAAAATCATATATAAAGCATGTAGGGCGAAGAAAATGAAACGTACAGCAAGTGCGCTTATTAATTTCCTATTTACATAGCAATTTTTAATAGCACTTACTTAAATAATTAAAGATGTTTTATGATTAATTTTCTACCAGGGGAAGCGCGAAATTAAAAAATCTATTATATGTATACACCCTTCCAGAAAAAATATACAATTATAATATCGAAAACAGTATGAAAATTATGAATAAGTAAAAGTTAATTTTGAAATTGTGACTTATTCACTTATTTAACTTTTCCGTATTTATAGGAATCGGATGCGGCAGTAAAATATAAATTGAGGCTCGTAAAATCGTTAGTGTTGACAAACCGTCGTGTATGCATGTAGGTTTCCACGTCGTCGTCGGGACGACCGAGATTTCGAAATTCGGAGTATACGGTCGAGAAAAAGAAAAGTTCGCTCGGGCGCGGGGACAATATTTTCGAGCGTCGCGCACGATTTCGAGATTGCTTCGGGGAACTCCGTCGGGCGGCCAGGCGTTATAGCACTTTTCCCCCTGCTTGCCAAAACGATAAAAGCAACGGACGGCCTTTAATAAGCGTGGCTTTTTGTATCGCCGGGATTTCCAAGTTGCCCATATTTTTTCCTCCGTCTCCGCTCTCCCTCTCTCTCTCTCTCTTTCCTCACCCTGCCATATTTCTTTTTCTTTATCTCTTTGCGTTTTCGCTCTTCCTTTGCCTTATCAATTCTCTAATCTTTATTATTCTATTCTTCTCTTTTACTGATTTGAACATTTTTTATTTAGCTTTACTAGTTCATTGTTACTTTCTATAATCTGGTTGCAGTATAATTATTAATTAAATTATTGTTTAAGTTATTATATTATTGTTGCGTAGCATGTATCAGTCGCAAATAATAAATTTATAAGGTACTATTTTCAAATATAATATTTCTAATAATATTTTCTTGAAATTACGTATTTTTCATTGACTTTTACGTTAAAATAATATCGTAAAGAAGTTATCGATCCCGAAAAACAAGTACCCAGTAAAATATTTGTTTTTCTTAACAAAATTAATTAATGAACCCTTCGGCGCTTGAATTAGTTAGAAGCCCTAGATATTTGTTACAAGATACCTCGTCAAGCTACACAAATAGGTTAAAATCTATGCTATATATACTGCCAAATTAAAAATATTTGATTTAGTATATCTACTTGGAAAAAGAAAATTATACGAAAATCAATATACCGCAGTACGATTAAAACTTTCTCTTCGGTTTCTCTGTCTCGCCCTAGTTGACCAATTGGTAGGAGGGAAGGGAAACGATAAAGTGGTACCTCGGCCAAGTAACTTCCGAGAAGCGCGCATCTTGCGTTTGGCAAACTCGAATTTCCCGCTCGCTGGCGTATAGGCACGCGGAAGGCGCCCCGGCCGATAGCTATAGCCACCTATTCTTGGCGGAGCTGCGTGAAACCCGACCAAGTTTTCGGAAATGAGCGCGAAAGCTACGAGAACCGATTGATTTATTTTAGCCCGGCGACGCCATTTCGCCTTTTTTTCGATGTTTATCGACGACTGTTACGATGGTGTCGCGAATAAATACGCGAGTTGACGTTTGAACTTGACTTTGGGCATCTCTAAAAATGCCGGTATAACTGTATTTTCAATTGAATAAAGCATTTAAGTCTTTATTCCGAAAAAAAATAATAAAAATGAATTTCTTTGTTTTTTTGAATGAGTTTTTTGAATCACATTGAACTTTTCAGAAAACATGCAGTTGTGCCTTTATTTCGAGAAAATGCACTTATACCCTTTTGCACTTTGTATTCTATCGGTTGATTGTGATAGAGCCAATTCATGGAAAAGATTTTTAAAGGTCAACGACCCGTCATTATCTCAATTTTCACAAACAATACAGTTATGCAATTTTACCCAGAAAACATGGTTGTCAGCAAAACATTTTGCAGTGCTGAAAGTGATTACTTAATGAATGATGAAAAATTATTTACTAAAAACAACTATATTTATACACAATTTCTATGAATATATTTAGTGGCAAATTTTAATTTATATAATAAATAAAAAATACGAATCCAATCAACAAAATAAATTAGTTTTCAATTTTATTTCAACATGTAAACTGTTTTCTGAGATTTAGTAATTTAAATTTTTTAGTCTTAATAATGATGAATCAAAGGAGCTTATTTTTCTATTATAAAAAGACTACTGTTTTGTATTTTTAAGAAAACATTTTTTTATATTCCATATTCCACGAAAATAAACTTGTTATTATTATATTATTTTCACAAAATTGAAATTGGAGAAAAAACTATTAATCAAAATTTCAAATATCAAAATTTATCCCTTCATAAATCAGGAGAATTTTTGAATCGATAAAAAAGTCTTTAATTAAGTAAGTCATCTCGAATAATAAACTCGTTTTCATCGAATCTACAAAAAATATCGGTTCACGGTAACCGAACTTTGCATACCCGTCGTTAAATTCGATGACTCACTTTGTTTACCTATATATGCACCTTTTCTCCAAAGACACCTCGCAAGCAACGTCTAAATCTGTGAAATTCCGAAAAAATACTCCTACTTTATTATCTAAACCACCTCGTGTTTCCTCCTCACCAGCTCTATTTACCCAAGCTCTTCGAGCCGACTCGAGCCTCAGCGACACCTCGGCATTCCTGAGCCACGATCGCGGCGAAAAACTCGGCGGAGGAAAATAACAGGTCCGGGGGCTGTATCTATACGATCTCGCGGCGGGATTAAGGCGCGGGAGCGTGAAAAGATGTCAATGAAAAGAGGCTCCCCCGGCGATGATGACAAAAAAAAAGTGAGAGAGAGAGACAGAGAGAGATGGAATTCCTCGGCTCGTGTCCGATTTCTCAGCCGCTGTCGATCGACCTGACGTTTGATGTGGACCTCTCCTTCGCCTTTTTTTTTGTTGTTGTTTCGCGCACTGAAAGATCTGTACGCTGATGTGCGACTGAATGGGATTCGAAGGAGTTTGGATAGTGGGAGACGTTACGGCTTATTTGTGTTTCGTTAGTTGCGCGTAAGAAATTGATTTTAAGTAATATTTTTTTCATTTAGTTACGCTTCACAGCACATGGAAAAAAATTCAATTTTTAAGAGGATTTTAGGTGGTTTTATTTAGAAACGTGTAATATATTTCTTTGAAAAAAAGAACAATTATTGGTTCAAAAGGGAATTTCCTTTAATTTTTTTAAAAAATTCTTCCTAATTAAAGAGGTTCTTTATGGATATTTTGTCAGATTAAAAAATTTACTTTTTCTTTAATTGAATAAAATATCTGCCTATATATAAATACAAAATCGTTTAACTGCTAAACCTTGAATTATCTATAAATAAGAAAAATGAAACAATGCGAAGTAGATTATTCTCTGCTTTGAGATCGTATGCAAGGTCAAAAGAATTAAATAAAAATTCTCGAGCGAGAAAAAACGTTTTAACTACTTGCCCGCGGCAAAGTAATCCACTCGTGCTCACATATTGTAAGTTCGTCTTTAGCAAAAACTATATTGCAAAATGTATTTACAGATAGATAATATTGAAGTAAAATGTGCATGAAATTCTACGGTAGAATAAGGTGATGTGCTACATGCATTATTTATTCTATTTTTTTTACATCGTAAAGTAGCACATTTTACGTCGAATGTTGATAAATATAGAATAATTAAAAGAATTCATTAGTTTTTATAATAATTTATTGTTCATTTCTCCAAAAAAATAAATAAAGTGTAGATCATTAATGGGAAAAATTTTAAAAATTCATATATTCTACAGCAATGAATGTAGATAGTAACCTTTAATTTTGTTTGTCTTGTAAGTGAATATTCAGTGTAGAATAAATAAATTTTTCCATTTATTTGCATTAGCTAACAACTTTCCAATTATTTATTTTTAAGGAGTAATTGAATATATTTTTTTTAAATCATTGATTTTGCTGTCGTATTCTGACAACGTAGAATATTTTTTTGTATTTTACTTTTTTGAATACGAACTTTCGAAAAAGGGCCTATCGTGTCATATTTTCAATTTCTGGAAATACTGCAATTTTAAGTAAACCATTAACAAATTTATTTCAATACTCCTTTTTAAAATATTTTCATCAAATTTGGATCTTGTAATTCCTAACCGCAAAATTTTCTTACTTTTTCTCATGATCAACAAACTAACGATCTGGTTTCATTCCATACAAAAAGTAAGACAAGCACCATCGGCCACTCGCTTTAATTCCAAAAAAATTAAATCAACCAACTTCAAAGGCTGCCTCGACGAAATTTCCCAGTCCAATCACGCGCCCATTCAGCACAACTCCATTACTCAAGCGCATTACACCCCGAGCACGCAATCACGATCCCTCGCGCATTTACCGCGCCTCCTCCACGTGTTGTACTGCGCGCGGATAGGTACGATACGTGCCCGCGAGGGGGCCGCGCGCGATCTCACCGTCTTCGCAAAGAAGAGTAAAAAAAAAGTTGCGACAAGAAAGAGGGAGAAAGAGAGCGATAAAGAGTGAGAGAGAGAGAGAGAGAGAGGGAGAGGGAGAGAGAGCTGATGAGTCAGCCGCAGCGTTATCGCGCCGCTTCCTGGAACTGTCGCATCGATTGGGCTCGAGGTGCCGGAAAACTTTCTTGGAAATCGCGCGCGATCCGCGGGTGAGTCACGCGCGCGCAATGAGCGGGATTCGCCGCTCAAGGTCGCGACGCCCACCCGCTGATCCTAGATACTGGCACAACGCCTCTAGGCAGCGGAGCGCCGCCCGTCGCAGTTCGAGCGCCGAAATTCTGTGGGTGGCGTGGATAACGATTTTGCCTTTTATTGGAATCTTTTATAGTCGTATGTTGATTTTTTACAATTGTACTACTATGTACAATTACAGTATATATAGGGAAAAGCGGGGCATAGCGGGCCATGGGACAATGTGAACCTTCGGGGCATAGTGTGCCACCCAATTAAATATGTTGCATTTGGTGTGAAAAACATTTATTAACAAGTTTCATTCAAATTATAGCATTTTGAAAGGTTGTCATTATTACATTGCAGTATTACTATATATAATTTTTGTATATAGTAATATTGCAATGTAATAATGATAATCTT
>JAXIUT010020555.1:50647-72212 GCA_035586675.1 Eurytoma californica | reverse complement strand
CTCTCTCTCTCTCTCTCTCTCTCTCTCTCTCTCTCTCTCTCTCTCTCTCTCTCTCTCTCTCTCTCTCTCTCGCCCTTTCGAGTCCCCAGTTTATCTGCGCTCTTGATACCTCGTCGATTCCTCCGTTTCCTCCGTGCCCCCTCTGCCTCTTGCAGCCCCCCCTCCGCGAGAGCTTTTATTATCCGTTTTTCCGCATTCCTTCGGACGGCTTTCCCGAGCGACTCTTGCCCCCATCCATTTCCTGAGATTCTGGCCGCACTCTCCCTTGTTCGGCGTGTTTGCTCAGAGCTGAGAGCTTCATTCGGAATGCAAATATTTTAACGCGCTTTCTTTTTCCGACGGGAGATCCGCACGAGAACTAATTATACACTGAGATTCGGTGTTACTTCAATTTTTAGAGAATTCAGTGGGTTTTGATTTTTCACCGAGTTAGCGCACTCCGGCTGGGAACGAAAATATCTTAAACAATCCGCTTTTCCGCTCCAATTTTTTTGAAGTCTTATACACGCACTACATATTAAAAGATGTTATTTCTTTTTTAGAAATTGATGGAGATACAGAATGCTGAATAATCAGAATTTCTTTATTATATTAAATGGTCTTTAAAATAGAGATCAGAAAATTAGAGATTTGCAGA
The DNA here is from genome assembly GCA_035586675.1 of Eurytoma californica. NCBI lineage: Eukaryota > Metazoa > Arthropoda > Insecta > Hymenoptera > Eurytomidae > Eurytoma > Eurytoma californica. The sequence goes on along the minus strand of JAXIUT010020555.1, from coordinate 71,575 downwards.
ATGTAATCTCTTGATCATAAATTAAATAGGTAGTTAGCCATAATCAAGTTCAAATTAATTTATAAAAAAATTTTTGGTTTCAAGTTAAAATAAAAAATGTATCACAAAAAATACTAATAATAAAAGTAACATACAAAAATTAAAAGATTGCTTCTAACGGGATACTCAATATTAATATAACTAAGATTCTTAAGTAGTAACAGGCGAATGCGTCAGACACTAATTACAAATGTCGCCGATGGAAGTTTTAGGTTAAATTCAGTTAATCATGAAAGAACTCGTAAAAAAATATTCAAAAATTCAAGAATTGCATCTATAATGTGCTTAATCTTGATGAAATTACAATAGGATTCTTAAGTAGTATCAGACGAATATGTCAGACACTACTTCAAGCGCCGTCGGTGGAAGCTTTCGGCTTCAAGTTAAATTCGGTATATCATACAAAAATTTATAATACAAATAGTAAAGAATTATTAAAGAAATGTGTCTATAAAGAGTCTAAATTTAATGTTATTATTAGGTATCCTAAGTAGTATCAGTCGCATGAGTCAGACACTACTTACAAACGCCGTTGGTGAAAGCATTCGGCTTACAGTTAAATTTATTAGATAAATAATATACAAAAATTAAGGAAATGTATCTCCAAAGATTTCTAAACTTAATGTAATTATTAGGATTTTCAAGTAGTAACAGACGAACGTGCCAGACACTACTCACGAACGCCGCCGGTGAAAGTTTAATTCACCCCGTTTAAACACCTAAATCTCATCTCGTTTTTAGGACGGTAAACTCAGTTTTCCACGATCACGTTTAATCCGATAAAGGAGAAAAGCAGATCGGACGCGGGGTGCGACGTTGCACCCGGCGTCGCCTGCATATCGTCCGCCATTCTTCAACGTCCGGGTACACGGCGTGCAATTCCCGTCTCCCTCGGGCTCGAGGAGACACCGATAAGGGTCGACGCGGGGAGGGGGGGGGCGAGGGTTCACCTGCGCGCGCGCGCCTCCTACGGGCCCATTGCGATGAGGTCGTGAATCTCAGCCCAAGCGCCTCGTGAAATTTTTATTGAGCAAGGCGCCGCCGCGGCCTAATGGAAAACAGCGCGCGGCCCCGATACACCGACGCGTGCTTCATCGTCTGATCCAAGATACATGGATTTCTAATATACGCCTCGTTTCAGCCACTCCGAGGACGCGAAGGGGCCGTATCGCGATCGTGATTTAGGGGATATCCATATACGGTGCAATTTTATGCTTTATTCATAGGATACGTCTTACTTTAAACGAGATAGTGGGCGGTAGATCATCGTTAGTTGGAGAAACTTTTGTTTACTTCAATAAATAAAATGAATTCCGAGCATGATACCAAATGGCGGAGAAATTTACTAAATTGCGGAATTTATAATCATTTTAATTATTTTAGTGACATTTGTTTACGATGATTACCAGAATGCAATCGACTTTTTCAACTATTGCATGATTTTTTATTATCACTTATATGCAATTGTGTAAATGGTGCATTAACAGCATTTTTGCAATGCCTAGCCTTTCAAGTATGAAGGTATTATATATAATACTTGGGCAGTGTACCCATTAGTGGACAAAATGTCAGACTCAGAGTCCACCTGTCGGTAAATGTAATAGCTAATATTACTCGCTGTATCAAAGTTGATAATTATTACTGATTAAGTAATTATAAATTTGACTTCACATTATTTAAAACTGATTGCAAAGTCACTTATTTAAAAGTAGTTTGTGATTACATAGAATGAATATCGGGTATAGCATTCTACAAGAAACAAATGCACTTAATGTATATATGACTAAAATATGACAATTTTAACGTAGGTCAATCATTAATAGTACATAGCACGCTTTTGAGGGCATCAATTAGAGACAATCAACTGAAAAAGTCATTTGTTTCATAATCATTTTAAACACTTATTAGTAATTATGATATTAAACCATATCTCAAGATTTTCTTAAATAGTGAAGTATGATTTAATTTAGATTTAGATTACAGGCAGTACACGACTTTCCGTAAAAATATCTAAAAGTTTCCTAAATAGTTTGCATTTTATCATCGCCCAAAGACTTTTCAAACTTTTCCAACTATTTTATTTAAAAAATCAATACGGAATTACTCGGCGGCTCGCAATCGATATTACTTTCCTCGAGAAAAATAAAACGGAAAATAACATAAATATTTCATTAAACTCGTGCGCAGTAACATACATCTAAATGATTGGACCTGGGAAAGTAAATCGAAATGACAAACGTACTTTGAACTCTGGATTATCGTCGCGCAGAAGTTGACGGCACGGCTTAACGGGCGGTGGCAGTAAAAAAAACTTTTTATACTTTTCGATATTCGGCCTCCACCTCCTCCTTTTCTTTCTCCCCCAGCGGATTTAGCGATATTCCCGCGCGTTTATTGCCCGGCGATAAGAAAGCGACTTCGTCAGACGCTGACACTTCGGTTTACGCGGAGAAAAGAAAGAAAGGGGGGACACGAGAGACGAGAAGAGAAGAGAAGAGAGACCGAACTCGATACAACTTTCGAAGCACCTCTTGGAACACGTGACGCCGAGCTTTTCCACGCTTCCTTGGAGATGCGAGATCGATGCTTGCTACAGCGAGCGGATTTCGCGGCATAATTGATCGAGTGACAATATTATTTTGGTATAATTGCGCCCATATAGGACGACCATAATAACCGGTCGATTTTAGCCGGGCTTCCGTTACGTAATGTCTAAGCTGTTTGCCGTTACTTTCTCCACTTTACATTCGGCTGATGTGAATTGATAATCAAATTGGAAGCTGTACTTTTCAAACTTTTAGTTCATTTCAAATCTAAATATTACTTACGAAATTTTTTTTCTTATTTTAGTTACCTGTAATATATTAATTGACAGGCCAAACTTTTTGTTAGTTGATATAATTTGTTAATTAAGTATTACATGTCATTAACCATTTAGTGGCGGATGTAATATTTATGCAGCGTTTGAATGTAACCATAAAATTAAATAAAGTCTTAGATGATTGGTAGATAACAAATAAACTGTTTTAAACGTTATTTTGTGAAAAACGCAAAATAACGTTTAAAACAGAATAATTTTCGTTTAACGTTTAAGAGGTGCCGGCATCCAGGGATAACAAATTAAATATTGCAATTAATTATATCAAATACAATTAGCTTTGGATATTTTTATATGCGTTGAAAAGTGATTAGAACATTCGAAGGCAAACTACAATCAGTTGTTATTTCTTAAAAAAAAAAAGACACGAAAATTAATATAAACATTAAAATAAAAATCGCAAGCAAATATCAGATTAGAACAGAAAATTTAATAATAAAATCCGTCAACTATTTTTCACTGAAGATAAATCAATATATCGACTCGATGACACTGTAGCCTCCTCAATTTTCGTATCTCATCCGTAGCCCCGCGCGTAATTGCGAAACAATGCGCGCCCCGGCGAGCCGTGATACAGTGGGCGAGCGCGTGGGTTTAATAAAAAATTTAGCGGAAGCAGAAAAAAAATTCGCGGAATCGCCACGCGTATTATCGAGTGTAAGCTGATTTACATTCGCATCCCACGGGCTGCACGCGCCACTTTTTATGTAAAAATCCCGGGGATTCATTTTGCCGGTTCCCTTTATTCGCGGAAGCGATATTTCCACGAGAAGCGGTCGAACGATTTATCTTGCGATTAACGGAATTTGCTTGATTACGACCAAATCGACTGGAGAATTAAAGACCTCTCTCTTCCTTTTTTTTTATCAGCAGAAGTTGACTCGTGCGTGCAGGTCGAAAAATCAATTCTCTTGTTGCTTGAAATCATTTTCATTGCGCGTTTGAATGTACTTTTTAAATAAATCAAGGAGTGAAATGGAAATACGACTTTTAATTATTTTAAATTCTTGGTAGAATGTTAGCACTTTAGCGAATATCTCAATTAAAAAAATCATTTCGATTTATTAAAATTCGACTCTCCTTCATTCGTTCGAAAATTTTGTTATAATCATGCAGATTTTTTAATATTTCATGTCTATCCTTATATAAGATAATTTGATTTTGACTTAATTATTAAATAAATGAATTAAATAAACGCTGCTATAAATATGACTTTCATTTTTTGAATTATATACATTATTTTTCTAAAAATCAAATGTAATACATTGCAGCTAAAAGAGAGAAATGAGAAAGCGTAATTTATCAATAAAACTTATTTCCAGGTCTATCCTGCGCCTTTATATAAATCTAGGATGACGTTCGATATTTCTCGAGCCTTTTTCTGCTTCTCATTATCTTCCCGTCGTGTGATGAAGTGGCGTTTCGTGTCCGCCGGCAATAATCTCGGAAAACCGCAACGCGCGCCCCTAAGTGGCATAAGTGTCCGCGGTGATTTTCGTTATCGCCGACAGCGCCGTTTACCCGCCCGTACCCTCCCCCACCTTTTTTTCCCTTCCCCCAGCGAAAGCGAACGCTCAGCACCGCGATCGGATACTCAATAATAAAAAGAGGAAAAAAAAAAGATCGAATATCGCGCAGTCAATCTCTTCCGTGTGTGCCGTCGGCGCGAGACGCGTTATATATACGAATCCGTCACCTCAGCAGTAAAGGCGCGCGCCTCTCGAGCGGCACGTCGAAAAAGCGCGTCGCTAAGGATGCCTCGGCGCGCGTTTTCTCGGGAGGCGAGAGGGCAGGCAGGCCCGGCGAATTTCGCTGAATGGTCGCGGCCCTGAAGCCGATTAAAATCGACGACCCAGATCTCCCTCCGCCCGCCATTGTAAACAAGGGGCCGAGGCGTTTTTTTCAGCGGCGCCTCGAGTGGCCCGAAGGGCCTGCACCAGCAAAGGAGGAGCGCGAAACGTCGCCGCTCATATCTCAGCCATCGCCTCGGTCTCTCTATCTCCCTCTCTCTTGTGCGCGACCGCCTCGAGTGCCCCTCGAGCGCCCCCAGCCTCTAATATTGCATTTTAACCTATATGTATTATGTATACGAGGTTCGTTCGGGGGTTACAGGCGAGAGAGATACCTGCTTTGATTTGGCGAGCGCGGAACGAATTCCTGGCGCCTCTGCCAGGTTGGAGCGACTTATCGCGCGGCGGCGGCCCCCTTTTACCCGTACGAGTTCTTACCTGCCAGACGCAAGGCGCTGGATTTCGACGAGTGCGCGCCGTTTCGCTGACACTCGGTGATTGATTTCTCGGTGCGAGCGCACTGACTTTGTTCGGCGGGATTAAAATCTGGCGAAGCCGAAAATGCTCTTTTGAGAGGCTAAGAGGATAGGCGCTTGGCTGCGAGGTCACTTGGAATTCAAATTTTAAAATGATTTTTTGTAAAAGACGGGCTACCCACTAAAAGAAGACAGTTGAGAAATCAGTCAGAAGTCTTAAAAATCCTTGCTAATCGAAAATCTTTAGAAAGTCTTTTGAAAGTCAGCGAAATCTTTAGGAATCTGCAGTGTTTGTTAGCTCTTCATTTGTGAATTGAAATTAAGGTTTGTTTTATCGCGAATTAAATTATGTCGAAAAATTTACAGAGAAAAGTGGGGATATATTCTAAAAGGCCTTCAAAATAAAGAATTTGATTCAATAAGCCGGACAAATTGCTGACCTTCAAAATTTCCGAAGTACACTCATTCATTATAGGCTTTGAAAGGATTTAACCATGTACCAAGTGGAACTTCCTATCATGTCATTCTAAATTTCACTAATTCTTGTAATATACCGCGGATGTAGTAATAATTTTGTCGTCGATCCATAGTACACCGCTTTACATTTAAATACTATATTTCGCTAGCGTTAGGTTGCCTAAGTCGGAATGAAATTTATTAGCTTTCCAACTTGTTTGAAGCAAGAGTAATAACGTCACTCTAATGCAATAACCTTTTTTAATCCTAAAACAGTGGATGAAGCTCTAAAATAAGAATAATTGGTTTAAAAACTTCTCGCGGAATAACAGATCGGAGCGAAAAAAGTTTTTGATTGACGTAACTTTAGTCCGTCACTCGAAGAATGAATCAAAAACTTCTAGCGTAGAATAGTTTTTCTTTATTTGCCTTTGAATATTTCCTTATGGATTTGTTGTCAACATTTTTAAGTCCGTTCAAGGGATTGAAATATGTTAATGAATTTCGTAGATTATATGTAAGGAAACTTTCATAATATTTTGATGAAATGCATTTTCTTTTTTAAAAAGGTGCTGACCGCAAGAAGGGAAACATTTGAAATGCATAAAAATTAAAATTCTTTAAAATTTAATATTTACGATGAAAACTTTATGCGCGATAAGAATTAATTCACTTTATAAAAATGTTTTAACATTAAAGTGATTATCATATTAATAAAGATTGTACCCTTTTAAAATGGGTTTTTAAAAATGTTCCTTTTCAGCTAAAAAATTGATTGCATTTTGCAAACGAATAATTTGTAATCAAATTGTATTATATAATTAGTCATTGCATTAATGAGTAGCAAATATACCTACAGTGCGCTCAATTCATTAAATGCTAGTGACAAAAGATATCACTTATCATTCTTTATTCAAGCAATATATCATATTCAAAATACTGATATTCATATTGTCTTTTTTGGTAGGGGTTGGACTTATAACGCGGTACCTCAGGCAATCATCATCGCGGACTAGAGACACTAGGGTACATTAAATTTTCCTTTTTCTTCATTTATTTTTTTCAATCGTCTTATCACGTTTAGATTCTTTTTAAAAATCTCTCTTAAACCTTTTTATTTATCGATCTACTCTACTACTTCTTTTTTTTGTTCTTTATTCTTTAACATGCCTGCCTTTTTTCTTATATATATAATATATATTATCTACGTAAATATCATTAATTCTCTTCGATCTCTTCTCAAGCTATTCACTTTGCCTCCTTTTTACCTGAAGTTCAATTTATCACTGTCAACTGATGTTTTGATGCAAGACCATCGCATCTTAAAATTGCTTCCACTTAAATTTTATCGCAAATAAAAGTCTGAGTTTCTCAGGAAAGTTTATTTTAAGGTGAATTGGTCTTGCAGTACTTATTTTTTGTCGCTTACTTGCAATAAAAAGAAAATATTTTTTTAAAAGCGAATTTGATATTATTATAGCGCAAAAACATTTTTTCTGCATGTCAGTCAAATTAATCTATTTTACTCAATCAATATTTTTCAATAAATATATCTAGCGATACACGTGTAATTTTTTTAACTACTTTTTTCACTTATTTCAAAACTATTTTTCTTGCTGCCTTACTTTCGATTCTTACTTATCTTCATATAGCAACGATTTTACAATTGCCTTTTTTCGCTACGTATAATAATGTGTACCGTATAACTACTTGCAGCTTACTGTACTGGCCGCTCGGTTCTTTTAGCAAAGTAATCCAGCACGAGCACCCAAAAGTAATTTCCAGAGAGAGTAATAACATTCTGGTAAGATTTACATTTTTCAGCAACGCTGAATATACGCAGAGCCGCCGCTTTTTATTGTGCCTCCCGACGAAAATGAGGAGGAAAAAAAGAAGAAGCAGAAGAACGTCGAATCCGCGACTCCTCGATCCTCCCGGTCCGCGAGATAAGTTTAATTAAAATTTTTATCGCCCCTTTCATCTCCGAACGCCGCCGGGGCTTTGTCCGCGCGCCCGAACGACAATATTGTGTCCGGTCGGCGTTTTCTTTCTCCCCCGTTTTTTCTTTTTTTGTCCGCGTCCGTCAGAAGTACCCGCGCTGCAGGTAAAGCGCACAAAAGCCCTTTGTATTTCCGCTCGCCTCTCATTTGCCGGGGGTGCGTTTCATTTTCCAGGCGGAACGGCGTAACGGAGATAACGCCGGTCGCGGAAAATCCGTGCGAATTCGCGAGGGAAACAGAGGGATTTTGTTTCCTTCGCCGATTATGAGCGGGGGATGCAAAAAGGGAACAACGAGGCGACAAAGGGGAGCGTCGCGCGTCAAAAATTGCTCGCCCGAGGTTTCACGGCTGACCTGCGGCCCGGTCAAGCTTCCACGGGTGTGTCTTTGCGCGAGGGGCCGGGCCGTCGTCTTTTATCTCGCCGGTTATGAGCCAACGGACCCGGATATGCACTTTATTCCATCGGGGCTATATGTGAAATTTACCTCGCTTCCGACGTCTGCGCTCCTCCCCTTCACTTATAAGGAACGTGCTTAGACGATTGAAACGCTCCTGATTGCGTGGAACCGTGTCTGAATAGATGTAATATACAGTTATTTGGTTATAATACCCAGATAAAATACAATTAGTACAATATTGTAAATCTGAATTAGTGAAGTTCTGCGATTTTACTAATTAAATGTGAATAGTCACATATTGTAAGTCAAATGTTCCTTACTAATTGTATGACGCAAAACTTTTAATTACACAGAAAAAAATTAATAGTAGATGAAACATTTTTCACGGAAGATTTAGTTGTAAAATGTCAAGTTTATTTTACTTTCATAAAAATCTGTTTTTTAGTTAAATCTTTTTAGAAATATAGAATTAGCATTTTGGAAAGGTAAGGTCTGCATTATGGTTGTTGTTTTTACTGTGAGTAATAGTAAACCTTTTCCGCGTAATGATCGATATGATATCAAATTTAACAAATTTAAATTTAGAGAGTAATTTACGCGAAACCTAACTGATGTAGAAGGTAGCGCTAACTAGAAGGACCTAAAATATATAGATACACTTTTCAAATTGAACTACCAAGATGACCTTAGGAATTTCATCACTATAATCCCACGATCGTACGGAGATTATTTATATTTCATCCGTGAGCTATGTAGGCTTGGATTACTAGACGCGGCTGCTTTACGAATCGCTTGCAAATCGAGCTTTTTTCGGGAGAGGTGAAAAATAGACGATCGCAGGAAAATTGTCGGGCGATTGATGTAAACGCTGATTCGAGGGGGGAAGTACGCGCGAGGTTAAAAAAAAGAAGGGCTTGGCTTCGCACGTGTGACGAATGAAAAGTGACTTTCCCAAATGGATACGGTTTTATATAAATCAATTGATTGACGTTGAAAGCTCGCCGGAGTAATTACTTTTGCGCGAATTTTCCGCTTGTTAAGGCCTTTGTACGCGACCCTCGTAGTTTCACAGTCGGATTATTCTTTTTCAAAACTGTATATCGACTCCCTTTTATTTGTACTAAAAAAAAGTGAAAAAAAGAATAAACCCATCGCGTACACGGAGAAAATGGTTCGATAAAATTTAGTGTGTTTCTGCATCTTGCGGGATCAAGCGATCTAATACGTTTTAAAAAATCGAACGACTTAGATCGAATACATTTTTACGAAATTGTGAGAAATTGTTATAAGGCATAAAAGTTACTTGATTTAAAGATAAGTGTTTAGTAATTTTTGCAATAATATGAGATTCATTTTTATATAGTACCACTTTCTGAACACAAGTCGAGTTAAATCTTCTTTTTCTAATTTCGTGTAAAGAAATAAGACTCACCGGTCGGCAAAGCTCGCGGAGTTAATAAAGCAGTTCGCGATTGAGGGTTAACGCCGTGGAATTAATGTCGAATTTCATCCTGCCGGGAGGGTTCGAGACGCCACTCGAGCGACTTGCCCTCCCGCTCCCCCGGGGAGCTCGCGCGGCGCACGTACGGCGGGCTATCGATTTTCAAGGTTGCCAGTTTTCCTCCCGATACCCTTTCGACCGGGCCCTCCACCCTCTCTCTCTCTGCCTTTCTCTCCCGGCGGAGCTTCAATGGCGAGGCTGCACGAGTGCTCCAAGTTACGCCGGTGGATGAAACGACGCCCTTAATCTCGAATGAAAGAGCAATATCGCTCAGGAGGCACAGGAGAAACTTTTGGAAAAGCAAACGAATTTTTTTTTTTCATTTCGCCGTGACGACACTATGGGGCTGGGTATTAGATGAAGCATTAGTCGAACTTTGGCTTTAGTGTGATTTCAGATCGATGATTAGTTGATTTAGTTTGCTTTTCGGTTTTTCCTAATGCGAGTCAGCGATATTACGGATTTTAGGGAAATCAGAAGTAATACATTCTAGAACATTTTTTCCTCGCTTTTTATATAAATTTCGGTATAGCCAAGAGGATATTTATCATCTTAAACGTAAACTAAGGTTTATGCGCTCTAAAAAATGGGCTTTATAAATTCACATTTATCGACATTTATCAGACTAAGCTGTAACACATGAATTTTCGATAGTAATAATATGAAGTCTAAAATACGTGTTTCAATAACTAATAGTGCTGATTCGGACAGTATCAGAAATTCAGATCAGAGTAAAACTGAAAGAAACCAAAATTTTAGCTCAATAATTTTGAAGCTAAAAGGTCCAGTATTGATAATTATAAATATTATTACTGTTTATTTTTTAAATTCAGGATGTATGTACACTTTTTTACATGATCCATGTATATCCATATATAAAAGGAAGATGGCGATATATCGAACGTAAAGCCAATTCAGAGCGTTATCAAAAAATTCATTCGTTGATACCACGGAAAGGAACAAAAAAGAAAAGGAATAGAGTTAGAGAAGCAGCCAATTTCAGAATTCAGCCGCAAAATAATCCATGCGCGCGGAACGCGCGCTAATCAAGTTTCTAGTTCTGCAAAAATGTGTGAAATGTTGAAAACAATAGTTGATACATTTTACATTTTGAATCACAATTGATCTTCTGTTTCGATTGCGAACAATATTTAAATCAGTTGTCATTTTTTAAAATAACTATAATTTCCAATTATAATTTTTCTCTTCATTTTTTTATAAGCTCTATTAAAAAGTAAATGTGCGCTAAAACGTGGAGATTTCGATCAATGCTATTTTCATTACACATTATGCCATTGTAGGGAAATTGACTTAATTATACCTATTAAATTTTGTATAAACGATTATGCGAAATTGACGGTATTGTACCTTCAAACGCAAAAAGCATTATGAACATTGAATTCTAAAAATATGGCTGTTTTTTCATTTTAAAAGCACAAAACGTTTCTCATTATTTAAAAAAAATTCGAGATCCGCAATTTCGCTCCTCTCCTACCCAGCCAACATTAGCCTCCCTCATCAATTTCAAAATCCCGAGTCCGATTTAAAATAAACAAATTTATTAATCAAATAGGGCAATCAATCCAAACTCGAACTATTTACACAGTCATTAACAAGTTCAACAAGCCAATCTCTCCCCGGCCGTCGAAGAAAAAAACCGAGGGAATCGTCTTCAAACACGAGCTTTCATCCGGGGTAAACAGCGCTGGGAGAAAAAAAGGAGGAGCATCTCCGCGGGAGCGGGCGCACGCGCGTCCCGCGATCGATGTTAAATGCGCGGGCCGAAAATATTCATTATCGCGACGCCCGCCGGGCCGTTTTTACGGCGGGCACGCGGTACACGGTAGCGGCGCATCGATCATAATGAGCTCCGCCGGCCCGCTTTTACTGCCCCGTAAACTCGGTGACGCGCCGCGCGAGCTCCTCTCTCCCCCCCCCCCGAGCGGGATTATAGCACCGGTGGAGATCCCCTGGAAGCCTCGACTCGCGGTTTTATTTAATTGTGGTTCACGCCGCGCTGCGCGCCACTCTATTACGCCTCGGGGTTAACGCGCGATCGGCTGGTGCTTATTGCGCGATATATTTTTTTTTTACGCTGAGAGGAAAATGTCGAGGGGATTATTATTCAGATAAAAGCCGATTGTTCGTTGATAGTTAGAATGTGTTCATAGTAAATTTAAGTGAAATTTATGTACGCGATCTATGTCTATAATACCGATTAAGAGCATATATTATGTGCAAATACGAAACATCGTAAAAGATAAACAAAGTATTTAAAGTTTATACCTATAAAAAGACGTGGGATGCAAGTATTACGTACTAAATTTCAATAAATGAAATTCATCCACATGCACTTATTTAATGTGCATAGTCGTTCAATTATTCGAATATGCGAACGGCTATTCTCGTTAAATAAGTGCATTTGGACGAATTTTACTTATTTAAATTTAGAGAGTAGAAAAAGACATTCAACGCATAACCATTTAGGTTTAACAGTGTTGTATATAAAACTAAGGCAGCAGAATTATTAGGGGAAAACATATATGACTAGTCGTCCACCTGTCAGTAAAAGTACTAATTAACATTGAGCCCTACTATAACAAGGCCTGACAGCATTTGATCAGTTCACATTGAATGAAGTATATACGATTTAAATATCTCGAACGTTCAATGAATTTTCAATATTTGTTCAGAGACTCGAACTGTCTTAAAAACTAAGCTAAATTGTTGTTCCATAAGTTCAAGAGCTGAGGATAGGATGTTTCAAAATTTTAAAACGATACTGAATCTTTAAAAGATTATCAAAAATCTAATTAATTAATGACTACTCCTGCAAATTACAATTATTTTTAATAATCTATCTAGACTACCTATAGTTATCAATTTTTCAAGATTGGATTAAGAAATTATAAACTGACTTAACATTGATTAAAAAGTGATTATAATGTCACTATTATTAAATATAAATATTATATAATTACACTGAAGGAATGGGCCCGCCCCACGTTACCAACTTATTGTTAACAAATTTATAACTAATATTTTGGAAAAATGTTTATTTTAATTCTTATCTCTTTTCTGAAATTTGTCACGTCAAACATCGAGGAGCTACTAATTTTAACTTATTATTTAAAATTTTTCTTATATTAGGTACTTTTTTCTAAAATGTGAGAATAAATTTCTTATTTCATAATATACACATCGCATAAGGCAGTCACAAAAAACTGCCGTTACAACTTAGCAGAAAATAAATGATTCAAACCAACGAAGTTTCTCTTAAAAAATGAAGACAGCTCAATCAGTTTCCAATTAATCAGTCAAACTGAAAGCCCCGAGCGAAAGAACAGGCAGGGTTGAGGGAAGAAAAGAAATTCCGTCGGAGAGCAGCGGCGGTGATTTCGGTTTGACGTCGCGGCGCTGGGCAGCAACGTGGAAAATCTGCATCTCACAGGGGCAGCCCCCCGCCGGCCGGCCGAGGCCTTAATTAGACCTTCGTTTAATGAGGGTGTTACACCGACGTCTTCGGCGCGCACTCGTTCCCCCCGGCGTGCATTATTTATGCGCCGAGTGGCTATTAGAGAGGCACCAAGGCTGCGTCCGCCCCCCCACCGGGTAATTAAGGGAGCTTTGATGCAGAAGTGTCCGCGGGAATCCCAGATAGATACGAATCGACACGGATTCGCGCCGGGCCTTTTGTGCGCCGCGCCCGCGCCGCAGGCCGTGATTTTCGAGATTCTCGCTTCGGCTGACGCGCGACTTTTGCCGCCGACTTGATCTACTTATACAAAAGAGATGAGCTCGAAGGGGGGGCGAGGGGTGCGCCCGTCGCCTCCTTCTCGAGCGCTCGCTTTTGGGATTCGAAGTTATCGGCGATTGGAATTAAAGTTTGAGATGAATTTCTCTTTTTTTTCTCTCTTCTTCTTCTTCTGCTGCTTCTACTTCGATAGATAAATTTTGTTCGAGTCTTATTGAATTTCGAGAAGACTTCGATGCGATGCTTGTCTTCTCTGAAATAACAGGAATCAATTTCTTTTATTGCGATTTGTAAATCCTTCTGATAGAAAAAAAAACATTTTAGAACTTGATAAATGTTTACCTTGAAAGTGAGGAAAATAAAACTTTCTAAAATTATATTTGTGAAATAAAAGAAAACTGATTTTTTATTGTTTCAAAATTACGAATTTCATGTATAGGTATTTCATTCATAAAATATTTTTATATTTCAATTTTATTTTCAAAATAAACGTTATTTTAGTATCTTTAAAAAAAACCTTATTTAATGAAATACCGGATGAAACACGAAACTAATTTTAGAATCAAGTATGATATAAAATTTAAAAAAAAACTCGACGGACGCAGTTTTACTAATGCGACGCACGGAGCGTTTAAAAATGCTTTGTTTTCACCTAAAAAGAGAAAATATTCGTCGGAGCTTTCGTCATAGAAAAATCCGGACCGTAAAATGCTTTGGAATTTGGTAGATTACGTTTTATCCCCTCGCCATTCATGTCCCGCGTAATACACTCTGCAAAGTACGCGGGAAACAATTTTTAAAACTAAATAAAAAAAAAGGACTGGTGGCTCGCCAACGTCAAAGCGAGTCTTCAAAACTGCAGCGGACGTTTTTTTTTTCGAGGCAGCCCACGCAATTTCCCGCTCGATTTAGAGGCGGGGGAGGCGCGCCGGCTCCTCCGAAGGGAATGTCATCGCGATGTTTACTGACCGCGAAATCGCGCGCGCCTCGCTCCGAAAATTAGCCTTCGAAGTTTCGCCCGCCTTCTCGCGCGCCTCTTCTTTCCCTCTTAATTGAATTATACGCGCCGGGCGGGGCAATCCTCTTGTTTAATCGATTCCGATGCGCCCCGGTGTTTTCAGCCGGCGTCTCGAGCTTTAATCTCGGCCGCCAACAAGAAACTTTCTCCTCCCCTCCTCGGCGCATCCCTCAGTTTCAATTTTTTTTTCTCGCTCTTTTTTTCGAAGTGGAAAAAGTGCGACTGGAAGTTTAGGGGGGGACTGGCAGGTCGATGTTTTGGATAAGGACTTGAGGTGCCACTCCGCGAATTGTTCCGAAGGTTGACTTTACGAGAAGTCGATACTCGAAGTCGATTCGTTTCCGATCGAAGTGTAGATAAAGTAAAAACGGTGTACACATTATTTCAGTGGGTATAGGTATATACCTATAAGTTAGCTTTATTGCGAGTGAAGGAATGTATAAAGGGTGGATTTACGAGGGCAGAACAATTGCGAATGTCGCGTGATGTTTGTCGATAGATGTCAGCGATGTGTGCTTTTTTTCGTTGCATCTCGTAATAAACTGCCTGCGCTTTTGAAATTAAAGACCGCAGTGCGGGATGCACGAAAATAGCTCGATGATGAATTTTCGTTCTTTGAAAAATTACTACGGCGCACGTGCTCCCCACGTCATTGTATCGGTGCGTACACTGCCGGGATTAAGCGTTATGAGAAAGTTTCACTTTTATAAAAAGTTTCGTTTAAAACTGCGTGGGATTGAGATATTCTTTTTGCCAACGATTTAAGTGATTGAAAGTTTGGACGCGTAACGTACGTTTCTGATATTTCTGCGGCTTCGTGGAAAACATAAAGAATAAAAGAGAGCTTGAGCTTGCAGGCGAAAAAGTGAAAAAAGTGTAGTAAAAGTCGAAAAGCCTTTTTCGATTTCCACTGTATGTTTACGTGTTTTGGTAAAAATACGACGCTATATTTTGATTAAGAGATATAACTGTTAAAATAAAAAGTAAACTATTTCTTTGTTTGACAGGCTTTTTAGGTTATCTTTTCTTCTGTAATTACCAAAAGAATAATGTAATTACCAATAAATAAATAGTTTGAATTAATCATTCTGAACGAGTGATAAAAATATATTATAATGAGTTTCGTGAATAAAACAGTGTTTATGAAATTTGAAATAATTGGATTTTTAGAAGAAACAAATTTAAAATCAAGCTCATTCTTTTAAACATTAAAAAATACTTAATTTATACATTTTTCTGAATCACTAGATGCATAAATTAGAAAAAAGGTTTGAAAATATGTCTGACCGAACTTGTCTATTTCTACTTCCTTATACTTACCTAAGGAAGTAACATTTTTTCGACCTGGTTTATACTTTTTTTTAACTGAAATAACAAGATTATTTATTTAATTAGACGTATAAATGTAAAGAAAAATGGTTGGAAAATGTTTCTGACCAAACTTGTCTATTTCTACTTTCTCATAATTATCTTAGGGAGTAACAATTTTCCGACTTGCTTTATACGTTTTTTTTTCAAACAACAAGATTATTTATTTAATTTAGATGGGTAAATGTAAGGGAAAAAAAGAATTGGTAGTGTGTCTGGCCTAACTCGTCTGTTCTACTTGTTTGCGTATATCAAAGGGAGCAACGATTGCTCGATCTGCTTTACTTTTTTTTATCTTAAACAACAATATTATTCATTAAATTGAACGTTTTTTGAGTTGATGTCTGAATCACGTGCACATGATATATAGGTACGTATATGTGTGTAATAATAGACGAGTTAAAGTGCACCTAAAATAGGGAACTCTTCGCTTTATTGCAGTACTGCCTTACAATTCCGTACAAAATATCGACACCAACCGAATCCCCAGTCACCAGATCCAGCAATAAAGTCCAACTCCCTGCACTGATCGCTCGATCGAAAAGCCAGCATCGGAGTAAAGCCCCGCGGCTTCTTGCCTCTCCCGGAAGGGGGACTTCGGCCTCGGGGTCCTTGAAGACCTCGCTCTACAAAAGCCGCGCGTCGAAAAGCCAGCCACCGATGAAAAAAAGGGGCGCAAAAAAAAAGCGACAGATCGCATCATCGCCATCGACAGACGGACTCGTTATCGAGTCGGAAACGCGGCGCGAGCAGATGTTTTCGCGCGCGCGTCCGTGGCCGAGGAGATAAAACAGCGCTGCTGCGGCCGCGTTACGCTCGGCGCGATTGCACCACCCCCTCCCCGTGCTCCCTTTTTTTTTCCAGCGGTGCAACGAGCTTTCGATTTTGTTCGCGGCGATCCGGAGGGGTCACCGATGCGTGTCGCTGTTGATCGATGCTGCGATAATTTTGGAAATTTATTTACGTTGATTAAATTGCATAATTGAGGGGATGCTCGACGTTGCGCGAGTTTATTTGTTCGCTAAATTTATATTGACGTAATGTTAATTTACCGATTCATCGGCGCCCTTCGCGAAGTTAATTGATTTCAATTAAAAATCGTGCTGTGAGGATAATGTGGTTGGAAAGTGCGGTTAAATGTTAATCATTGGTTACTTATAAAAATTAAAAAGAATAATAAAGAACGTATTTTTAATGAAAAGTATTTATTTAAAGTTTATCATATTTTATACGCAGAATTTCATAAAAACATTTATAATGTTATTTGTAAAATATTATCTAACTTAATTGACTAATTCTAAGCGAATAAATTTTGAGCTGATAATAACATCCGACTGATGTCTTTCTCTTTTATATCATAACATCAAATTAGTTTATATTTGTATTTTTGCCGAACTACACATGTCTAAATTGATAGCTAAATCATCAATATTTGTTTATACGATTTTTCCTCGTTAATAACTCGTTATTTTCACCACACCTGAAAACCAGCAGTCACAAAAATACACAACTCCACGTTCAAACTTGTTAAGCTAAAAAAAAAATATTTTTTTTATCTAAAAAAAAAAACGGTCTGTTATATTCCTCGCGTATTATTCACTCCGTGTAAAACATCCGGTGCGCTATCATAAAAAAAAGGAAGAAAGAAAAAAAATAAATAAAAGGCCGATTGCCTGGTTTTTGTATGCACGCAAACGAGGTGACGCGCTTTTTCACATCGGATGCACACGCACACACACGGCGAAATAGTCGCGCTGCCGTTTCGATTTCCACGGTGCAAAAGAGGCTCGCTCCCCTATCTTCTCGCTTGAAATGCTTCGCGAGATTTCGCCCTTTCGTCGTTTTTGATAATACTATCAAAGGCTCCGCGCGGTGCCTCTGCGCGTGTTATTTTTTTTTTCTCTCTCTCTCTCCTCCACAGCCCCCGTAACGCGTATGCAAAAGCTGGAAGTTGGCGAGCGCGCGGTTTGGAGGAGGGGAAAACGCAGTCCGCGCATGGAAAGGTGAAGCTCTTTGTTTTCGAAAATTCCGGAAATGTCGGAATTACGCTGTTTCTCGCTTTTATTACCGCGTCGCGGTTGGAGCGGGGGGAAGACGCGTCGATTGGCCTTTTTTTATCCTCCTTTGTTTCAAAAAGCGAGCGGAGACCGATAATGGAATTAGAGCGTGATTAGCGTTTAATTTACTCCGCGAATTAACTGGCTCTACCTTTGTCTTTTGCGCGAGAGATTAAAAGGAACGGAACGTTTTTGTTATACTTATTTATATTTCGATTAAATCGGTCAAACATATAAATTTGTTGAATTGAATATCAAACAGAATACATTTATTAATAAGACTGAAAATTTTCGCTGGTATTACACGTGGAATGACAAGAGCTTTAAATTAACCTAATTATAGAAACTAAATAAACAATATTTTCGAGGGGTTGTTCATTCCGTGTAATCAGAAACTATTTTTTAATACGTGACTTTGCAATCACTTTTTAATAAATGTGAAGTAAATTTATAATTGGTTAATTAGTAATAATCAGCAAATTTAATCTTGAAAAATTAATAAATCATTAAGATTCTTAAAAAAAAAGAATTACCAAATACAAGAGGTTAGTACATTGAGATTACTACAAGACAGTAATTTAAAAAGTCTACTAAGCAAATAATAATTTTAAAGTAGGATTAGTCATTAATTAAATTTAAGTTATTAATTAATCCTCGCAGATATCCGTCACTCTGAATAAATATTGAAAATTCATTGAACATTTGAGGTATTTACATCGTGCATTTGCCTCATTGTGAACTCATTACAATTTAAACGCGATCAGACCGATCAAGCCTTGCATTGATACAATGAATAATATTAGTCAATAAGTTAACCGCCAGGTGGATACTGAGTCTGACATGTTTTCCACTAAAGAATACGCTTTTCCATTTTTATAGGTATGTATGCTACCTTTATGTACCTGAATGGTTAGGCGATGAAGAAAGCTACTACTGCTCCATCGTTTACATAATTATAAGTGATTATATAAAAATCATTAACTCTTGAAATAATCGATTTAATTCTTGTAATTTTTGCAATCAAGTGTCACCAAATTAAGGTGTCTTTATTTGAATATATTTTTACAACTAAAAATTATTTTGAGATTTTCTTCATTCTTTGATTGTTGTAACATTCATAAATTTAATCAAACATTTTTAACAAATGTTACTTACACAAACATGTTTAATTAAACGGCTAATAAAAAAAGTTCTCGTTTAAAAAAGAAAATATAGTATCCAAATATTAGCTTACTCTTATGCAAAATAATTTTGAGCTCGCAGCTTTGAGAAAATAAGAAGTGAAATAACGTTTTACTGCTGTTATATGTGGCGCGATAAAAGTTTCCAATAGACATATTTTCCAATCCCAGTGCTGCAAGGAAGAGCGGAAATCGCAGAATTTTCATAGTCTCGTCCGACTAATCCCGGTAAAACCTACCTCAAATTGCGCCGGGCAGCGAAATTCACCTCGCGCTCCCGGGGAATCGTAAAATTCATAAAATTCCCGTCGGCTATAAATCGCGAGGCTCGCGCAGCGAAACACTAAACCACGACCGGAGGGGAGGGGGGCGTGATTTATCTGATAGACAGAGGACGGATCGATTATTTTCGCCTTTTAGGCAGCAAAAAAAAAAAAAGAAGCTGGAACATCATATCGGACAATGTTTCGCTCGGACCATACACCGGCGTAACGGCGCTTTTAACGATCGCCGCAGATGCGCCGAGTCCGTTACACTCGAAACAAACGTCACGCGGCCGATACGTACGTGGCCCGGAGCAGCTCCGTAAAACTCGCCTTCTTTACGCGCGTGCCTTTTTTTTTTAATCGGCTTGCGGAGGGGAAAAAATCGCGATATTTCAAACGAGAATAATTCAAAGAAACGATGAGGCAAAAAAGAGGAGAGCACTGGTGGTTTTCACGCATCAAAGCCGCTCTGCGCTCTTGGCAGATTTTCCGATTGATCATCGAGTTGCATCTTCACTACTGATTCTTTAAATTTACTCTCGCAGAGGCAGCGAAGCGAGGAGGTACTTCCGCTTTTCTTGAATGCATACACGAGTCGTTTCTCCGTGTCGACGCGTTTTTCTAGTACGGCAGTGGATTTGTTCTTTCGAGTGTACCGTGGGCTGCTCTCGGCTCGCGGAGGGTAATTTTTAATCGCTGAGTAAAAATTAATTCTGGAGCCGAGGAGCGAGAGCTGCGTTGGCGGTTGAGATTACACAAGGGGTTTTATTGGTCTTGAAGGGAGCTCAGCGTAACTTTCTAATATAGCGGTAGCGCATTAAGTATGCTAGAGTATTACAATTTCAAAGCGACTTATTAAATTCTAATTTGTCTCGTTAACCCGCAATTATAGAGACGTTACTCTCGCTGTCTTTATTCTGCTTTTATTTCTTTTGTGTAGAGAATAATGTGTGTTGGATGGAAACTTGGCTGATTTTCGTCTTAGAAAATAGTGGATTAATTTCAGACGAGAAGCTATTTATGGAGTGGTATAAGATACTAAGAAGATTTGCTATAAATTTTAGAAAGAATTATTTCTGAGTAATAGTAAGAGATTTTTTTTCCCTTTAATCAGTTTTGATCTAAATCTTAATGATGTACAAATTGATTTACTCAGTATTAAATATAATCAATTATATAGTTACTTACTAATTTTTTAAATAAAATTTATAAGTTTTATTAGAAGTAATAATAATGCATAACAATTTGTATAAATGTTTAATACAAAATATATGCAAAGTCTATGCAAACTTGCATTTAATATTTCTATGTACATGGTATTATAATTATTATTAATTTTGAAATTAAGAATCGCTGCATACCGAACTTTAATATCGCGTACCCATGCTGACGTATTCAAATTTAAAATTTATTCAATAATACTTATTAATTTCACGTAATTAATTTTTAAACATAGTGTCATAAAGTTAATTTCCATATTTAACTGGGTTGATGTCCTTTACAAATAAATTGTTCATTACTACAAAAAGTACAGAAAGTTTCTAACAAAATAATTTCTAAGCGTATATCCCTATTAGTATAGTATTTTTCGAGCAACTAAAAATAAATCTTAAATCAGAAAGCAATATAAACAGCAGAAGCGCGTTCCGCATAGTTGACTTTCATCGATCTCGCCTCGGCGCCTCGTTTTATTTCGCCGAGGGATCGCGTTCCCGACAGCCGGCTGCCAGAAGGGATAGAAAAACG